>CM036755.1:5097993-5225493 GCA_020796225.1 Arion vulgaris
AACGTACAATCGCTCTTAGGCTCAGATCACATACAGAGTGGTTAACAAGTGGTCGATATGGAGCGCTCGAAGAAGAATCAAATTTATGAACGTTTTCAGCATCGTAAAACTACACCTTGTAACTCTCGCAGATGTACTGTCGCATGTATGTTCCTATGTAAGAAAGAGATCGAAGCATATATGGTTAATCGCCGAAGTGCAATGATGATGGTCCTATCAATCAATCAATCAATCAATCAATTAATCATGTAGCGTAGAAGCTAGGTGCTCGTCTCTCGTGCCAAAGGTACCAGATTGGCTCCCTCGTAGAGCCATCTAGATATTTTTCTAGAGATCCCTGATATAATTGTAGGTGACATCGAGTTTCTAGTCCTATCGAAGACGGGCGACAAAATGTAGGTCTCGTGTTCAATTTTAGCAAGTAAAAGAACCATTGTCAGCTCAAAATCGAGAAGAGCAGGCTGGAAATACGCTGTCCGGGCAAAATTCATTAGAAAAGATGAAAAATAAAATTCCTTCAGTGATATCTTCACTACCTTCAAAATTACATCGGACCTTTGCTGGCGCTACGGAGTTCGTGCATTGCAGCTATAATCGTAGTGTGTAAGAAAGTGATCGGAGCACACATGGTCATTCACCAAAGTGCAATGATGATGGTCCTATCAATCAATCTATCAATCAATCATATATTAAAAATTAATGTGAAGATTATCAACACTTTAACCCTTTCGCTCCTATGTGCCGATTTATTGACTTATAGTATATGTTAATACTCACCTCTTCTCTTCTCTCTCTTTAGCCTGTTACGCCCTGGCGTTTAGGGCAGCAACAAACGTACACCATTCTTCCCTGTTCACGGCCTTCCTCTGTATTGTGTTCCAACTATGATTCATTTCCTTCAGCTCTTGCTCTATCGTTCTCCTCCAAGTCGTCTTGGGTCTTCCACGCTTTCGCCTACCCTCTGGAGTCCATCTCAGTGCAGTTTTCGTGTCGGAGCCAGTCTCCATGCGCATCACATGTCCAATCCATCTCCAGCGTCGTCTTCGGATGATAGTGCCCATATTCTCTTGTTGGCATCGTGCAAGCAATTCTTGATTCGAGATAGTAGTCGGCCAGTACACGCGTAAGATTTTTCGCAGACAAGTTGTATGAAAGGCGGAGCGTCTGGACATATCCTGTTCTGTCATTCTCCAGCATTCCGATCCGTACAGCAAAGTTGACAGCACACAGCTGTTATAGATACTAGTCTTGGTTCTGATGCTGTATTGGGCAGATTTCCAGGCGGTCTGAAGGGTCATGAATGCATCTTCTCTTCAACATATATATAAACAGAATAGTGAAAGAGGCAAAGTGTGAAAAAGACCTTATTGACATAGACAATGATCACGACAACCAATTAAATAATCAAATCAACGAATTACTTTTTTTCCAGACGACCAAAGTTTAATCTACGAAGATGAAGATCAGCTACAACATCACATGAATTCATGTAGAAAGTACAACATGAAAATAAACAAACAAAATACCGAGACCATGAAAATCAGCGGAACGCCAAGCCAAGCAAACATACAAATAGATCACACAAGAGTAAAGCAAGTTTCTGAATTCAAATATTTAGGCAGCATACTCACATGTGTACATCTCCGTATAGCTTGTCATGGACTGACATCGACTTGTATACTTCTAAAGTAGTTAGTGGTCAACTGAAGTCTATGTACATCTCTATATATCTTGTCTAGCACTGATATCGACTTATATACTTCTAAAGTAGTTAGTAGTTTAGAACCAAGTGTAATAAACCTCCCCGTATTACATGCCCGAAGAACCTTGATTGTCTTATTCTTATGATAAGAAAATCTGGCCAGCATTGGCGAAATATGGGAGGGCCATTCAGAGTCAGGACTGTTTGATTCTGGACACGACTGTGCTTGTGCATTTCCACCATGTTTGGTCGGGTATTTTTCGGTTTCGTTTGCCGAGCTACTGAGTTAGTGCTTGAGCAACGCTGTGGGCTATGAATGTTACATGGAATGCTTTTTGCTGTGTCCACCGTGCGTTTGTTGTGTGTATTCAGAAAATGGCGGACAGCGGTTATGACGAACCGACTCAATCTGCCGTATGCAATGATATTGCGGGTGCAGAAAGCTGGATTTTGTCGTGATTGATGTTCCTTCGACATGAATTGCAATTCAAGTGATGAACAGTTTTGTGTTGACACTTTATATCGATGGCCATATGCATTTATGCGGTGCATGTTGCTTTTTGTGGCGGTACACGTCTTTTTCCTTCTGGAATTAGTTCACACAGGAGACATTTCACAGTTGTTGGCATTTCGAGTGATGTTCATTGGCATAGGAACAGATCAATTATGGGGTGACCCTTTGCAGTGAAGTTGGAACGGTACATATGAACTATGAACTTTTGATAAGGTTTCTTTATGTGCAGGCATGTTTCTTAAACCTCATCATTTGTTTATTTCGTTGTCCGTGGCATTTTAAGCATTCTTCTGTAAAACCACATTTCTGTGACTTGCAATGATCGTATTGATCGTTTGTTTATTGTCCATAGTTGACTGCCATGCATAAGTATTGGTTCAATATAGCACTGGAGTACTCATTTCCACAGTGTCATTAATAGTGAATTCACTCATAGTGGCTTTTTCATTTTAGTAAAAACTGCTTACGCTGAAGCTATTCTTCTCTTAATCTTCTTCAAATCTTCTCCTATTCATTCTTTGTTTTCTCAAATCCTGTTTTGCCTCACAACGTCAATATAAGAAGTGGGTCTTTTTAGAACGAGTCCTTGTGTAGGCTTCATAAATAGTGTCTTTCGTCGCCTCTGCTATCTCTGAGGTCCACCTTTTGCGTGGCCGGTCTTTTGCTTTGTATCCATTGTATCGGAGCAATATTGCTCTTTGAGGTGCACTGTCTGTTGGTAATCTGCTTACGTGACCGAACCATTTAATTTGTTGTTTCTTGATGGAGTTCAGTACTGATGTTGTACCCACTTTTTACTGATGTCTTCATTTCTCAACCGGTCTCTTACCGGCCTCAACCTTACTATTCATCATCATCATTATATAGTAGCTTGTCCCTTCCGGAACTTGGCTCCCATGACAGCATTCCTGAAAAACTCGCTGTTCTGTGCAAGTTGACCGGCGTCAGCAGCAGTCATTCACATATCCTCAATGACATCCTGCACCCATCGTCTTCTAGGTTTTCCCTCTCGTTCTTCTTCCAGGCACCATTCCTTCCAAAATGAATTTCTCCAGGCACTCACTATTCATCATCAAGGTGCGTATCCTTTATAGGACGTTGCTCTCTTTGCAGCGCGTCTGAAATTCACTCTGTCTCTATCCAGTTCGCCCACTTCGTCGATGGTCATATTCATGGTTTCTTTAATATCTTGTAGCCATCTTCTTCTTGGTCTGCCTCTGCGTCCTGGGACCCTGCCCTTTAATATTGCTCTTTCCAGGCCATCGTGACGCTTGATATGACCAAAGTATCTAATTTTTTCTGTATAGTATGTTGTTTATCAGAGCAATCTTTGCACACTTGCAGAACAGGTTGATCTCCAGATTAATTCTGCCAAGACCAAAATTATGGACCTCACAAACTCGACAGACAACATCGTAATAAATGGTCAAACACTGGAGAAAGTTGAACATTTTACATATTTGGGTAGTAAAGTGTCAAACAACGGAGACACGATGAAAGAAATAAACTCTCGTATTGCTATAGCAGCTAGTGCCTTCACTAAATTAACGAATATCTGGCAAAATCTCAAGACCTTAGTATATGCACAAAAGTTAAATTATTTAGGTCATGTGTGATTCCTGTACTGACCTACGGTTGTGAAAGTTGAAATCAACAAAGAAAATTGATAAGAAACTGGACAGCTTTGAGAATAAATGTCTCCGACAATTATTAAAAGTAAAATTGAGTGATTTCGTTTCTAACAACACAGTGAGAGATAGAACACACCAACAACCCGTATCAAATATTATAAGAAACGAAGGTGGAAATATTTAGGTCATGTTCTTAGATCAGACGAACAGAGACTAAATCGACAAGTCCTTATGTGGTCACCAGTTGGGAAAAGAAAACGTGAAAGACCAAAGACCACTCTTCGAATAATAATCCTACAAGAAAGTAAACTATTGGGATGTAAAACCATACGAGATCTCCAACTGCTAAGCAAAGAACCGCATCACATGGAGATCTAAAACATCTGCCCTATGTGCCGTCTTTGGCACGAAAGGAACAAACTAACTAACTAACTTATCAGACTCACTATTAATAATAATAATTCCTCTCGTACCGTTATACGTTACATAGGACCTGCAAGTAATTTCTCCATACCGCTCTATCCTGGGCAACTCGCTCAATCTCCTCCATGGAACTGAGACCGATATGTCCTGCCTCTCTCAGCAAAGTTCGTTTCATGGTCTCTTTAGGTTGACCTCTCTTTCTTGAACCCTTTGCATCCCACTTTAATGCCTGCTTGATATTCGTTGATCATTTCTTCTCAAGGTGTGCCCAACATATCTCCATCTTCTCTTTCTTATAACAGTTGTCACTAGTGGTTGACCAGACATGTCTCTGATTTCATCACTTTTTCTGAATTCGTTCCATTTTATATTCATTATTTTTCGCAGATATCTATTTTCAAATGCATTCAACTTGCTTTCTATATCTTTAGTCATTTTCCAACTCTCGCTGGCATATGTTAGGATTGATACAACATTTGAATTGAAAATTCGTAATTTAGTTTTAATACTATATAACTTGCAGTTCCATATTTTATTTAGACTTTTAAAAGCTGATGTTGCTTTGCCAATTCGTATCATAATTTCTTTTTAACATTTCCTGTGCAATCAAAATTGCTACCTAAATAGGTGAACTGCTCTGTTATTTTTATCATTTTAGATTCCAGTGTGATATCTGCATTACTTGCCATAGGTGTTTTCATTATATTTGTTTTTTCATAGCTTATCTGCAGTCCAACTTTTGATGCTATAGATGACAAGTTGTCTGTTTTTCTTTGCATATCTTGGTTGTTTCTACTTAACAAGGCAATATCATCTGCAAAATCCAAATCTTTAGTTGACTATTTTCTACCCAATCGATGCCAGTTTCGCCCTGCAACATTTTCGCATCACCCAGTCAATGGCCACTCCAAACAATAGCGGAGATAGAATACAGCCTTGCTTTACTCCGGTTTCAACCATAAACCAGTTACTGTGTCCACCATCAGTGCGAACTGCACACTGTGAACCATCATAGAGGCTCTTTATAATGTTTATTATTTTGTCTGGTATTCCATAGCATCTCAGAATATTCCACAGAGAGATTCTGTGTAGACTCACTATTACGTAATCAAAATATACTTACCTTTCTAACGTCTTCTATATGAAAACTATTTTCACACATTTATCAACGTCATGCAAATGTGTGTACACACGTTCATGTCTGCCTTGCTTCTCTCAATGGTCGAAATGTTGAATGTTTGTTTCGTCTCTCCTGTTCTATATACTATCTCAAGAAATAGGTTCAACTAGGAATGCTTTGCGAGGCAGTGTGTTTGCATCTATCAATATGAGGTATGTTAAATATGTTTTGTGTATTTCTTGATTAGGTATCATACCGAACATCGAAGATCAAATGTTATCGACCTCGGTCGTTTATCATAGTTTATGACTTATGGTTATTTATGTCATCGTCATCATCAATTAGCTTGTCCTGAGCAGAACTTTACCACCCCAACAGTCCTTTGGAATTTATATCTCTCATAGGCCAGATGTCCCCCTCTGCGCCATCATGTTCAAACCATCAGTTTCATCCCGAATCCATCTTCTCCGTGGTCTTCCTCTTCTACTCTTTGTCAGTATACCTCCTTCCATGATGGTCTTCTCCAGCTTTTCATGTCTGTTTATATGTCCAAAATATCTCAATTTTCTCTTTCTTATTTGTAGCATCAGCCAGTTTTCTTTGATTTGAGTTCTTTCTGGATAGATCTCTTCTCTGTCCAGGATTTAAGGACTCTTCTGCTATTTCTGTACCTTTCTATATTGTTACATTGTGGTGTAATTTTCGGACTGCTCTTGATTATTGGTTATTGGCTACTAAACTGACGTAATTGCACTCCAGGCAGATCCATAGGTGCTCCTTCCCCAGATCCATTGATCATGTATTCAACTCCCAACCTTCTGCTGTTGATGCAAGCCTGTCTGTTCTCTCATGTACCGTACACCTGTGCCAGGTTAGTAGATTGCATTCAACATCTAGTTTAGAACTTTATCAGACGCATGCACTGCATGCAAGAAAACTCTCCATCCTTATCCTTTTCAACATCGATTGAGAGTCCCGTCATTTCCAAACAATGCATGCCCAGTAAAGTAGTCTCCTAAGATCGAGTTAGAAGCTAGTAGACGAATGCCTCAAACCTCCTTATCTTGCATCACTGAGAGTCGATCACTGGCCCAGTAAATATCCCAGATCCAATAGAGAGCAGCATCGGCCTCAACCTCCATCTCTTGCACAATGCATGCATTAGCAACATGGTGATTCACGAAATGCAATGATGATTGTCCTATCAATCAATCTTTCATTTGCTGAAAAAATGTTCCCTATGATGATTGTCCTATCAATCAATCTTTCATTTGCGGAAAAATGTTCCTATGTATGTAAATGTGTACAGGACCGTGCGGTATATTTTCTCAGTATGATGCAAGTCTTCGAAATGCCGCCCTTAAATGTTTTTTTCTCCTTAAAATAACCTTTGAGTTTACTGCATATGCCCTCCCCTTACGGTACCGCCTGATGCGGCCACCTCTGTATCATAGCACGGCACGGCTCTGAATGTGTATAAATATTCATGGTGCCGTTTATATTTATGTTGTTGTCTATATTCTGTCCACAGAAGTAATAAATACAACCGACTTAACGTTGAATTATGGAAGGAAGAAATCGAATAACAAACACCCACGGCAGTTTTAGCTTTGATAACGTCTACACCAAACATACCTTCAACACTCCACCGCTTAGCAATGATAACCCTCGCTCTAATGAGAATATTTGCAACAGCAGTTGTGGACAAAGCTGGAGACCACTTCATCAGTTGCCATTTTATGCCGAGAGAGTGTACAGAGACCGACAGCTGCTGCTTATGAAGAGGGAAGAGCTAAAGTAAGTCTTCATTTTTACATTTCTTATTTCTCAGGTTATTTCCTTTTTTAATTTCTTATTTCTCAGGTTATTTCCTTTTTAATTTGTTATTCCGAAGTCGGAAACATTGCAAAACAGGCACTGTTTTGGAACCCGCATGGAAAGAGGAGTAAGGTAAGGCTTAGACATACCTGGAGAAAAGAGCTGGAGACTGATAATAAAAGGATAGGTAAAACATGGAATGAAGTAAACGTCTGTAGCTTAAACGGTAGTGAGCTCGATTCACAAACCAAGTGTACCTGGTTCAAACTCCACGGCGGGCAGTTTGAAAGCAAATTTGTTTCCGTGGGATTTTTACGAAAGATAAAAATAGATATCACCGCTCAGAAAGCAATGGCAAACTATTTAACGTGTAAGTGGTGTCTAGAAAATCAACGACTCGTTTACTGTGTGCCACGTCCTGTAAGAATATGCCACGATTTTGTTTTTAAAACATGGAAAGAATTGGAAGGAATGGCAAGAGAGAGGAAGAGCTGGAAGAAGTTTGTTGAAGACCTATGCTCTGTTGGGAGTGGAAATGTGAAGAAGTCGTGATGTTATCATTTTTACATAAGATGGTAAAATGTACTGAGAAATCGAGACTAGATGCCAAGAGGCCAATGCGGTGATATACCAACTGTTCCCACTGCTCAAACATCCAAACATAGACATGGCAGTGGCTACCGGGGCCCAAATTTGGGATGTAAAGAATAGAACCACTGTTACTTACCACGCATGTCGTAAGAGGCGACTAATGAGGTTTGGCTGAAATCGGATGCACGTGTCCTAAACTTGTAGAAGTCTATATGTTTAGGGCCTACAAACCAATGTACAACGTATGCACGTTCTTGGCAAAGATCAAACATATCACAAAGAGTGATTAAAATTGTGACGTAAAGAACGAACGCAAAGAAGAAGAAGAATTGTTTTCTTCTTCTTCTTCTTCTTCGAACGCTCCATAACGACTACCTGGTAAATCACTTTTTATGATATGTATGTGATCTAAGCCTAAGAGCGATTATACGTTGTGGCAGTTATGCACCTATAAGTAGGCCAGCACATCCGATTTCTGCGATGCTTTTTTTTACTAGGTAGCTTCCTACGTCCTACATCTACCGCTACTTACGACATGCCTTGTAGGTCGCAGTAGTACTGTTCTTTGCTTCCTTTGCGGGCCCCAGCACTACACGGGCGTGTCATGCTCAAATTCCTTGATGGGATAACTAACTAATAATCAATAAATAAACAATGTACAGGTATTAAGAGCTTCCGAAAAAAATAAATAGACAAACACAGGATTCGAACCACTTACCCTCATTTCTTACGACACCCATCGCCTAGCCTAGCAATACGAGCGTCCTTACGAACCCAACCAGCGAGACATTCATTTTCAGAAGCTCTTAATATCTTTACACTGTTTATTTGTTGATCATATTCTTTGCTTCCGTTGCTTCCTCTGGGGTTCACACAAAAAACGCCTTGTTCTCATCTGATAACTAACGAATGATGTCTTTCATCCTTGGTTCTCACACAAACAGATAGAGAAATCTCTGAGGGTCACAGAGATGTGGTTTTACAGAAGAATGGTGAGAATCTCATAGACTGCTAAAACGACGAATGTGGAGGTGTTGAATGAGACCACGACACTTAGAAAGCTTATTATCAATATAAGAAAGAAACAGCCATCATTTTTCGGATATGCAGTTTGCATCAACAGCATCGATTGTTGGGGAGTTGAAGATGGATAAGGGGATGTTCTTCGGTCTCTTCGCGACTGCTTGTTGGAGGAAGACACTAAAATAGATGTTGAATCGATTCGGCGATTTCAGCATTTTGGAGTTACCCGTTGTACAAGTAAAGCTGTGTGTCTGAGTAGTAGAGTGAGGAGTGTGTTTTACCAGCGAGCCACATGAACCATCAGTATGCATACTCTTCGACATCTATTGGGGGAGACTGAGCACCTATGGGTCTGCTTGGAGTGCAATGACGTCAGTTTAGTAACCAATAACGGACAAGTAATGAGAATGGAGGCTTAGAACACATTGTGACACCCGGTAAAATCGAATTGAAACAACACAGAGGAAGACAGAGAAAATTTTGGACAGACTGACTTCATGGCACGGAAGAGCGTCAACATCTGAGATGAGAACAAACACTAGGGACAAAGATTTGTGGAGAGCCATGATCGCATTTGCCAGCCGGCACGGCACCTTGTGATGATAATGATTGTTCGCACGCAGCTTACCATCCATACTTTATGCACTCACTGCACCAAACAGCACCTACGATGACCACAGTTTTTAGTGCGGCTTTGTTGTGTACAGCACTCTTCTGTGTCGATGATAAAATGTTCTGAACAAGGCAACCATCAATAAAATTGGTGTGCCTAGCGTGTGGTGACTATTATCTTGATGTCTTTCTAGTTTTATTTTCATCCTTTTTGGAGGGATTGTTGTTATTTTGTGTGTTTTATGGAGTACGGTTAAGCTAATGGTGTTTTATAGTCTATTCTGAAATCAATAGATCCATAGAATGTCTTAGTTTTATTTAATCGAGTTGTCAGATCATCATCACTGCACATCGAACCAATTAATCCATAAGTGCTCCGATCTTATCCTCAGTATGTCTCTCAGTGTGTGGCGACTAACGACACCGGTTCTTTGTTGGTTTACTATTCTTCTTTGGCTACCAGCATAGTGCTCTTGTCTAGCTACACCACACTTGACTTGGTATTTTTGCAGTCTGGTTAGTGTTGTAGATTCACCACTATTACTTGAATCATGTACACGTCATCTCACCCTTAGGAAATTCAGAATATCAGCCTGGTCCTGGTGGATGTATTGTGTTTTATTTAAAGGTCTACATGTCGCCTGTCTATCTATCTATCAATCAATATATCTATCTGTTTAACTATCTATCTAATTTATCTATCTATCTATCTGCATATATATCTGTCTATTTATCTATCTATATATGAAGCAATGCTCTTTTAGTGTTCATAGTGACATGTTTGCATTTTTAAATTGGCGCCATTTGTCCTATTATTTGATTTGCTTTGTTGCATCTGTGTTTTAGTTTAGTTTAGTTTAGTCGTCGGATCACCATCACTGCACGTCGAACAAATTAGTCCATAAGTGCTCCGATCTCTCCCTCAGTATGTCCATCAGAGTGTGGCGACTAACGACACCGGTTCTTTGTTGGTTTACAATTCTTCTTTGTCTGCCAGCATAGCGTTCTTGTCGAGCTACACCACACTTAACTTTGAGTTCTTGCAGTCTGGTTAGTGTTGTGGATTCACCACTATTACGTGAATCATGTACACGTCCTCTCTCCCTTAAGGAATTTATAATATCAGCCTGGTCCATTGCTCGTCCGCTTTGGACAGCAGCCATACCTGTAAGCCTATCCGCACGTTCATTCCCCCTTACACCTGCATGCCCTGGCACAAAATAAAACTGATCTTTGTCAGCTTAGACCTTCCCAGCGATTCTATCCAATGTCTCCTAGCCCATCCTGTTTCAATCTTCCTGAGCATACTCATTGAGTCACTGAGAAAACATGCATGGATAAAAGTCTGTGATTCTAGCCAAATCATCGCTTTGGTAACCGCCATGATTTCCATAGTGAGACTGCTCGTAGTCACGGCAAAACCACCACTGTCTTCCTTCACAACATCACCTCCGACCTGAGCAGTGAAAGCCCACGAGCTCCGCACATGTCGAATCACCGAACCATCCGTATAAATGATTACATCATGCTCAGATGCGTTCTCAGAAATTAATGCCTGAACCTCTGCCTCCACGACAAGTGGGTTGTGTTGCCTGCATTCTTTATCAAGTTCGATGCATACAGAAAAGGATGTAGCGATTCCTGTTGGCACTGGTATCCATTCTTCACCGGGATCAATATCTTCAAGTGTACACACCTGCTCAATACAGTCCTCGGCCTGACCCATCCAAGATTTTCCTCTTTTAACCTATTTCCTTTTTGTCTCTTTATTTCCAAGTGCAAGGGATGTTGTGTGTCAGCATTGACTCGAAGGTATGCTCGTGCACGGCTCATCAGTATTCTATACTCCATAGTAGGATAGCCAAGGAGATAGCGCATCGCCCTGCACGACGTGTCTTTAGTGCAACCAAGTATAATGCGCATCGCCTCGTTCTGTATTCTTTCCAGTCGTTCTATCTGACTATGACTGAGAGTCAGGATCGCCAGCGCATACTCAAGCACAGAAAGGACCAGACCCTGGTATAAAAGACAAAGGTGGCGCTGTTCACAATCCGCCGCAGCCATTACCCTCATCGCCAGCAAACCTTTCCTCGCCTTCATTATCACATGAGCTATGCGTTCCGTAAAAGCTAGACTACGATCAAAACGCAGCCCCAGGTATTTCATAGACTGAGACCGCTCCACCACCTCTGAACACAAAACCTCTGAGCATCTATGTTGGATTTTGTTAGTTATTTATCCATTTCCTGAAACAAAATTGCTCTCTAGGTATGTAAAGTCTTTGACTTGTTTTAATGGGTGTTTGTCGATGGAGATATTGGTAACTTTCTTCTTTAGTGAATGTCATTACTTCAGTTTTGTTGCTGTGTGTATTCATTGCATGCTAACTGGAGTATGTTAATGTGTTGTTGCAGCTGTTCCTCTGTTGTTTATATGATTGCCTTGATCGTCGCCAAATAATATGACATATAAAAAATATGATTGTTTGACACGTGTCTTGTATCTCCGTTATAGAGAATGTTGCTTCTAAATTCAAAAGACAAAGAAACATAGTCTGAGTTGCTGAAGAGCTTAGTTGCCAACTTAACACGACTGGTATGTGCTCGACAGCTTCCAAAACGAGGCTATCTGTGTTTAGTTCCGGTACGAACAAATCGTTGCACATGCAAAAGTGTACAGAAATAGATAATGAAGGGATACCTCGAATATTTCATATTTTTATCAGTTGACCCTTAAGGAAGTTCACGACCTCAGCATGCGACCATATAAGGATTATGATAACTACAATTTGCAACCATTTGTTGATAAAGTTGATAATTCACCCCCACATCAAGATGTGAGTGAATCTAACAGTTTATCCTGTCTCAGTAGCAGCAATGGATCACAATATCTTCCCTTTGAGCAGCCACTAACCCCTTCTACCAACAAGAAAACATCATCATACGTTCCTCAACAGTTCTTCCTTAACAGGAAACTTTCCAGAAGTCCGCTACCAAAATATACACAACATTCTCAACTCTTCCCTTCGAAGCTGAGCAATCATACACACTTGCTTCCACACTCAGAAATGAACGATTTTAATATTTCTAATTGTATTCAAAAATTTAAAACGCCCAACGAGCATATGGGACCGTTTCAGAGACATCAGATTAATATGGAAGCATCGCCAATTTTATCTAAGTATAATTCGGTTAAATCTATCCCATATATAAACAGATCTAAAGGGTTTGAACTCTTTAATGAAAGTAATGTTGATGATTCAATGAATGAAGACGAGGGTGTTGGGATGTCTTTCTGCTCAAGTACAGATGAGCAGGATGACAATGGAGATATAGATGTACCTGTGTCCCGATGTCAGTGGGAAGGAGATGAAAGTGTAAGCCATTGTGGGAAGGTAAGAGGCTACCTTCCAGCAGAGGGAGATGAAAGTGTAAGCCATTGTGGGAAGGTAAGAGGTTACCTTCCAGCAGAGGGAGATGAAAGTGTAAGCCATTGTGGGAAGGTAAGAGGTTACCTTCCAGCAGAGGGAGATGAAAGTGTAAGCCATTGTGGGAAGGTAAGAGGCTACCTTCCAGAAGAGGGAGATGAAAGTGTCAACAATTGTTTGACGATTAGGGCTACCTTCCCAGAAGAGGGAGATGAAAGTGTCAACAATTGTTTGACGATTAGGGCTACTTTCCAGCAGGGGGAGATGAAAGTGTAAGCCATTGTGGGAAGGTAAGAGGCTACCTTCCAGAAGAGGGGGATGAAAGTGTAAGCCATTGTGGGAAGGTAAGAGGCTACCTTCCAGAAGAAGGAGATGAAAGTGTAAGCCATTGTGGGAAGTTAAGAGGCTACCTTCCAGAAGAGGGAGATGAAAGTGTAAGCCATTGTGGGAAGTTAAGAGGCTACCTTCCAGAAGAGGGAGATGAAAGTGTAAGCCATTGTGGGAAGTTAAGAGGCTACCTTCCAGAAGAGGGAGATGGAAGTGTCAACAATTGTGGGAAGGTAAGAGGCTACCTTCCAGCAGAGGAAGATGAAAGTGTCGACCATTGCTTGACTGTTAGAGGCTACCTTCCAGGAGAGGGAGATGGAAGTGTCAACAATTGTGGGAAGGTAAGAGGCTACCTTCCAGAAGAGGGAGATGAAAGTGTCGACCATTGCTTGACTGTTAGAGGCTATCTTCCAGGAGAGGAAGATGGAAGCGTCAACAATTGTTTGAGGTCTAGGGGCTACCTTCCAGCAGAGAGTGACACCAACAATCATAAGATTCCAAGTTTGTCCATGAAGAAGAAGCTGGATCAAGATTTATTGAGACTTACTGAGCAAAACTTTTGTTTGGCGTCGCAGAATCAAATATTACGGTAAATCTTATTATTTACATATATTCGTTCATTAAATCATCCATTTATCTATTAAAACATCAATCAACTTATCCATTTATCCATCAGCACATCCATCACCGTATCCACCTTCTTCTTCTGCGATCAACTTCTATGTGACTACTACGGTATGTGTCATAAACAGGAAAGTGCGTTTGAGGTCTTTACCGATCCTCTATAGTTTGTTCTGAAGGCTTGTTTATGTTCGCTAGATTTCCATTCTCACACATTGCTCAGGATGGGTCAGTCTTGCAGGATGTGCTCTGGGGACTGCTTTGGTGCTCCACAGGTGCAGGCAACCGAGTCCCTGAGACCCATTCTATGGAGGTGTGCTCTGAGACCGCAGTGTCCCGTTCTAAGTCTAAAGACTGTGTCTGTGCTTTTTGTTTAGTATATTTATACAGTCGTGCTCTGAGTCGTATCCTCCTTTTGTTTTTCTTCTCATCATTTTCGGATTTTTTCTGGAGAGTCTTTGCTTCTGTAAAACTTTGTGTTGGGTGGTGTTGCGTTATGCTCCCTTCAGCCCTCGCGAGTTTGTCAGCCTTTTTATTTCCTAGTATGCCACAGTGAGCTGGTATCCACTGTAAAGCTATTTCTGATTTCTCTGACAGCAAGCTGATTTTTTGCCTTATATCCTGAATGAGCTTGTCTTGTTTGGGACATGAGATGGCCTGGAGTATGGATCTTGAATCGCTAAAGCCTGCAATATTTTTGCTGGCACCTGCTGGTTGTTGAGAATCTGAACGGCTGCAAGGAGACTGTTGCCTCTGCTCTAAAGTTGGTGCATTTTTCTCCTACTGCCAGAGAGTGTGTTTCTGTGTTTACTTGGGGATGTGTAATGTAGATTCCCTGCCTCCTTCCTGATAGCATCTGTAGCTAAGCCATCTGTGAACACGTGTGTCATGTGCTGGTGGGATGTTGCTCTTGTAGCATTAGGAAACTAGCATTAGGTTAGCATTAGGAACCTGGCTCTTTTTGCTCTATCTTTGTTTGTATTGTTTAGGTTATTCCTGGGACTTCTATGTTTATTTGGTAAGATTTTCTGCGATTGTAAACAATTCTACAAGTCCATAGTTATTTATTGATGAAAAATATTAATAATGTTGATATTCCTTATTGTTAAACTTAACTTGTTACATCATCATCATCAAGGTGCGTATCCTTTATAGGACGTTGCTCTCTTTGCAGCACATCTGAAATTCTCTGCCGCTAGTTAGTTCACCCACTTCGACGATGGTCATATTCATGGTTTCTTTAATATCTTGTAGCCATCTTCTTCTTGGTCTGCCTCTGCGTCCTGGGACCCTGCCTTCTAGTATTGTTCTTTCCAGGTCATCGTGACGCTTGATGTGACCAAAGTATCTAATTATTCTGTATAGTATGTTGTTTATCAGCCAATTCTCTTTAACATTTAGTTCTTGTTACATAATACAACCTTGATTTAGCATGTTGTGCAGTTTTTAATTAATTTGTCTGCCCGCGTGCCCAGCGTGTTCGTAGCGCGTTGGACTACGGGTGACTAGTCCTCTGTAAGTGCGGGTTCAACTCCGCGGACTGACAGAAAAGCTACAGGTTCCCAGATTTACGGTGTTCGTGGCACCGAGCCGAAGAGCTTTCAGCTCAAGTGCTTCTGGATCGGGGAAAAAATTAATTAATTAATTTGTCTATATTTAACACTAGTAGAATACGAGATCAGATGACGGTTATAGTCTGATTTCCAAGAATATTTTTCTGCGCTCTCCTGCCTTATGTTATCGGAGGCCACGACTCACGGTTCGAATCCTGTATTTGGTAATTCGATTTTTGTTTCCGAAAGTCATAATACTTGTTCAGTGTCTATTTTTGTATCCTATTCATTGGCTTCGGTGCTTCCACTGGGGGTTCTTAAATCTCATTATTCTCTCCTTATAGGAGTTCAGACACCGGACATATCACGTAGGGGCAGGGAGACATTTAGCGCTGCTGTCATTGAAGCTAAGTTCCGACAGGGACGAGCTACTAAATCATCGTTTCCTAAAGTGGGCGGAACCGCCCCAGTGGCTGAAGCGTTCTAGGGGGAGGCAATAGTGGGTTCAGAAGAATTTGGGAGTGTTCATGTGATTAGGGTCGTGGCTCCTTAAAGAAGAAATTAATAATAAATATTTTTAAATAAATTATTTTCTTGATTTTGCAATTGAATAATCATTTTAAATTTGAATTCTGCATTTTAATTCATCTGATGCCCATCTTACACGATCCATTTTTTCATCTATTTTCTATTTCATGTATATAATCATTTGAAAATTGACTATGTATGACAGAAATAAATATCAATTTGCTATGTCAAAGAGAAAACAGAGCATGTAGATATGTGGGGAGGGGGTTACAAAGTTTATGTTGTGCAAGTGGGCGGTGGGTCGAAAAACTTTGGGAATCCATGTGAGTGATGCTCGTCCATCACGGGTGATGATGACCACACAAATTTTCATCCAAGGGAATGTAGTTGCGCTATGTTTGTCTGTGTGTGCGTAAATGACTAGTGAGCCTGATACGGGCTTGAAATGTTCTTGTACAGTGTGGGCAAGGTATACTTGCACTTGTGCGAAGTTTTACTGCCTTTTTATTTTGACGTTTCGAAGAAGTGTGCGCCAGGCTGATCTGTCTTGAGCAGCATTCTCCCAGTTGTTGACATCTATGCCAAAAGATTTCGTCGAGTTCTTGAGTATATATTTGAATCGCTTTTTCTGGCCCCCCTGTGAGCGTTTACCACTTTGCAGCTCACCATAAAAGAGTGGTTTGGGTATTCTGCAATCTGGCATTCTAGCCACATGTCCTGCCCATCTTGTCTGGGACTGTATCAAGATTGTATAGATGCTGGGGAGAGCAGCTATTTTCAGGACCTCTGTATCTGGGATCATATCCTGTCATTTGATGTTCATTATTTTTCTAAGGCAGACTGTGTGAAAGTGGTTTAGCTTCCTTGCGGGGAAACTATGTACGATGTTGATGAATCAGCACAGTTACCATTCAGTAATGAAAATCGTAGCATATCCTTTACATGACTTAGCCATCAACCACAGTAATCTAGTCGTTCTTTTTCTCTAGGCACCACTTATACGTTCAGCAGTTTGCTTTTGCTTTCTGAACGTTTATGCCTATTTTTACCATTCGTAAAATTCGCGATAAAACTTGCTACAACTGCCCGCCGAGGAGTTTGAACCAGGTACTCATCGGTTGGGATTCTTCATCTTCTAACTCTCCATATCGACCACTTGTTAACCACTCTTTGTGATTTGTGTGTGATCTGAGCCTAAGAGCGATTTTACGTTGTACCAGTTATGCGCCTACAAGTAGACCAGCACATCCGATTTCTGCGATGCTTTTTTATTTACTAGGTAGCTTGCGGACCTATGCTTCCCTAGGGGCGAAGGGTGAGGTGAGATGGTAGTTTCCCTAAGCCTCTACCTCAGTCGCCTCTTACGACATGCCTTGAGGTCGCAGTGTTACTATTCTTTGCTCCCCTTGTGAGCCCGCAACACACGAGCGAGTTGGTTATTGGTTATTGGTTACTAAACTGACGTCATTTCACACCGGGCAGATCCATAGGGCTCAGTCTCCCCAACAGATATCTAAGAGTATGCCTACTGATGGTTCCCGTGGCTCGCTGATTAAACACACCTCTCACTCTGCCTCTCAGGCATCAAGTTTGACTTGTACAACGGGTAACTCCAAACTGTCTAAATCGCTGGATCGATTCAGCATCGATTTTAGTACCCTATACCAACAGACAGTCGCGAAGAGACCGAAGAATATCCCCGTTATCCATCTTCAACTCCCCAACAATCGATGCTGTTGATGCAAGCCTGCCCGTTCTCTCATTACCGTAAACAATTTGTTGTTGGGGTTTAGTTACTAATATCAGAATTAAATCAAACGCGCAATTCCAGTTTAGAATGAGCGTGATTTATGTTATATTTGTCATGGACAACATCAAACACTTGTTACGCATACACGCATCAATGCTTCTCCGTTGCATCGTTGTCCCTAGGCAAAGCATTCGCTGTGTACGACAATCGACTGTGGAGGAGTGTTCTAAGATTTTGGATTCTATCATTGGTTACTGTGAGTGCCAAACAAAGTGTAGACCACCTGAGACCAGGAAACGAAAGGGTAACTAGAGTGTTGTATGCTGTTGTTATATAGAGATTTGGTGATTATAGAGTGTTGTATGTTGTTGTTATAGAGCGATGTAGTGATTAGAGTGTTGTATGTTGTTATCATCACCATTGTCCTCTTTTTCGAAGGAGACAATAGGTATTGCGTCACGTAGTATGTTCTGCGCTGTCTCAGGAGACAATATGTATTGCGTCACGTAGTATGTTCTGCGCTGTCTCAGGAGACAATATGTATTGCGTCACGTAGTATGTTCTGCGCTGTCTCAGGAGACAATATGTATTGCGTCACGTAGTATGTTCTGCGTTGAATCACAACGTTTCTTTTGGCTGTAATGACCTATTCTGAAGTGGCACTCCTGGCCACAGTTGCTGCAGGTAAAACTGGAGACTGGAGCTGATACATAGGATGTTCTCTCTGCCCTCTGCGCTCTCTTTGCCTCCATATGTAATGGTGTTTTCTTCTTTTCTTTTGAGCCTCCCTGCCGCTCGCGATGTTTGCGTGTCTTTGGCCAGCCGTCTCAATGTTTTATGTCTACACCGCATGAAGTTAGATCATGCTTGCAGCTGTCAATGAAGTGTAGTAATAGGCGCCCATGCTGTCTAGCACCAGATGCGAGTTGACCATATAGAATATTCTTTGGGATTCTATCATCGCTCATACGACACACGTATCTCAGACGTCGCTGATATATTGTTATAGACAACCAGTAACTAGAGAGTTCTGTATTGTTATAGACAACCAGTAACTAGAGAGTTCTGTATTGTTATAGAGCTCTAGTAATTACGTTTCTCCTTCAACAATCCGTTGACGTTTGGAATCTTGCTCTTTGGCTCTATTGCATTTCTTCTTCGACAATCTAGTGGCATTGTGCGCTTGCTCTTTGGCTCTGTTGTGTTTCTTCTTCAACGATTCGTCAACGTTTTGGAATCTTGCCTTTCGTCCCAAATACATTTCTTAAACGATCTGACGACGTTTATGTTCTTGTCTTTCATCTCAAATTTCTCACTTCCTCACCGAACTGACTACGTTTGTGTTCTTCTTCTTCTTCTTTGCGTTCGTTCTTTACCACCAATTTTAATCACTCTTGTGATATGTTTGATCTTTGCAAAGAACGTGCATCGTTGCACATTGGTTTGTAGGCCCCTAAACGCATAGACTTCTACACGTTTAGGACACATGAATTCGATTTCAGCCAAACCTCCTTAGTCGCTTCTTACGACATGCGTGGCAGGTAACAATGGTTCTATTCTTTACACCCCAAATTTGGGCCCCGGTAACCACTCGGGCGAACGTTTGTGTTCTTGCCTTTCATCCCAAATTTCTCTCTTCCTCACCGATTCAGTTACGTTTGTGTTCTTGCCTTTCATCCCAAATTTCTCTCTTCCTCACCGATTCAGTTACGTTTGTGTTCTTGCCTTTCATCCCAAATTTCTCTCTTCCTCACCAAACAGACGACGTTTGTGATCTTGCTATATGACCCAATTGCATTATTTCTTCAACGATCTAGTGGCGTGCATTCACTCTCTGATTGCCCAGATATATAAAAACGTTGAACGGCACCACTGTACACTGTTTGTGAACGCATTAAACTATGACGTACAGACTCCTTTTAATAACATTAACAATAGCCTGCATGTTGCCATAAACGATGGCAGCCGTTCAATACTGGAAGAAATTCCAACAGTTCTTGCTGTAACAACTGCAATGTTACTATCCATCTAACTACTCAAGACAGTTCAGTTTGACTTCCAACTACCGTTAAGTATGAAAAAAAGGACAGCGCAATGAAAAATAGCTCATTAAATGTAATCCTTCATTTCGCGCAAGTTGTCGTAAACTTATTACATTTATCAGATTTTTAACAAACGCAGATGTTTTCGCGTGCAAATAACGAATGTGCAAAACCTGATACGAAAACTCAATGTAGGACATCAGCAGCTGAGATCAACAGAGTTCGTATGAACAACGCAGTGCTTAGGAATGAGAATTACATATTACGTTGCAGTTTAAGACATATTTCGAACGATCCCTGTCAGAAACCGTCCTGTCCTTCAATTCAGTGCACTATTAAGAAAATGGATCCAAAGTCAAGATCTTTTGTTTACCATCTGTAAACCCTGTTGTAAATGCTATCAGGATCCTTGGTGTTCAAAATGTGTGCTGCCTTGCCAGACCAAGTCGTACTCAGGCTGCCCAGCTACGTGTTCTCCTGCACCATATCGTTGCTGTTCCCCCCTTTCTCTAGTCTGTACACGGCATTCACCACCTTGCCGGACACCAATTCCAAACGTTTGCTGCAAACCGTGCAGCCGTTACTGCTGCAAACCTTCATGCCTGAGCTGCAGTTGCCTCATCTGCAAACCGAAACCATGTAGCTGTAGACTATGTTGCAAATCGTACTGCAAGCCAAGCTGTACATCAAGCTGCACGCCCAGCTGTAGACCGTACTGTGACCCATACAGTCCAATCTGCTGTAAACCATACTGCCCACCTTGCTCAGTATTTTGCGATCCATGTACGCCAAGGTGTTCACGTTCCAGAACATCGTCCTCGTGCAGGAGCCCAAATACGTGTAACTTCTGCATTCGTAGATCTTCATCATGTGAACCTAGATGCACTTCACCTTGCATACCACCCCACTGCTCACTACTACCACCACCAAAACCGTGTCCAATCAACTGTCGCTGCTACTTGTGTTACCCATCGTCTTTAACAATTAGAAAGGATTGCTGCACCAATAACGATGCTGATAACATTATGAGCGCTCTAACCAAAAGATAACAATCAGTCGCTGACCATCAGTCGTTGACCATCGACCAGCAGTCATTGACCATCAGTAAAAAGGACTCACGTCTATTGCGCCTCCCGTTGATAGCCTGGCTGGTTGTCTATTCCTGTTGACGTTTGGTAAGCTTGGTTTTTCAATGTCTTTGATTGCAACTAATGATATACTACAAGTGCATAACAACAGTCAACAACTACAGTTGCTACTACTAAACAACATCAACATCTACACCAACTACTGTTGCTACTACTAAACAACATCAACATCTACACCAACTACTGTTGCTACTACTAAACAACATCAACATCTACACAACTACTGTTGCATACTAAACAACATCAACATCTACACCAACTCCTGTTGCTACTACTAAACAACATCTACAACAACTACTGTTGCTACTACTAAACTACATCTACAACAACTACTGTTGCTACTACTAAACTACATCAACATCTACAACAACTACGTTGCTACTACTAAACTACATCAACATCTACAACAACTACTGTTGCTACAACGAAACAGCACGAACAACTAATGTTGCTACAACTAAACATCTACAACTACTACTGTTGCTTAACTAAATAGCTACCACTAATGTTTCTACAACAAGTACTACTGCTACAACTACAACTTTTACTTTAGAAACAACTAAAAAAAACTACTGCTATGTATCTATCTAGATCCTCCCTGTTTGACGCATACTTCTTCCACTAGAGATTTACATATCTGCCATTCTGTCGCCTTTCTATTGTTTCACATATCAGGTCACAATCTTTTAAATCTCTTTCCACTGTTCGCCATGTTTTATTTGGACGTCTAGACCTTCTCTTCCCATCTGTTGTCCACTGTTCGCAATGTTTTATTTGGACGTCTAGACCTTCTCTTCCCATCTGTTGTCTACTGTTCGCAATGTTTTATTTGGACGTCTAGACCTTCTCTTCCCATCTGTTGTCCACTGTTCGCCATGTTTTATTTGGACGTCTAGACCTTCTCTTCCCATCTGTTGTCTACTGTTCTACATGTTTTATTTGGACGTCTAGACCTTCTCTTCCCATCTGTTGTCCACTGTTCGCAATGTTTTATTTGGACGTCTAGACCTTCTCTTCCCATCTGTTGTCCACTGTTCGCAATGTTTTATTTGGACGTCTAGACCTTCTCTTCCCATCTGTTGTCTACTGTTCGCAATGTTTTATTTGGACGTCTAGACCTTCTCTTCCCATCTGTTGTCCACTGTTCGCAATGTTTTATTTGGACGTCTAGACCTTCTCTTCCCATCTGTTGTCCACTGTTCGCAATGTTTTATTTGGACGTCTAGACCTTCTCTTCCCATCTGTTGTCCACTGTTCTAATGTTTTATTTGGACGTCTAGACCTTCTCTTCCCATCTGTTGTCCACTGTTCTACATGTTTTATTTGGACGTCTAGACCTTCTCTTCCCATCTGTTGTCTACTGTTCTAATGTTTTATTTTACGTCCAGACCTTCTCTTCCCATCTGTTGTCCACTGTTCTTCTCAATGTTTTATTTGGACGTCTAGACCTTCTCTTTCCATCTGTTGTCCACTATTCTTCATGTTTTATTTGGACGTCTAGACCTTCTCGTCCCATCTGTTGTCCACTGTTCTTCTCAATGTTTTATTTGGACGTCTAGACCTTCTCGTCCCATCTGTTGTCCACTGTTCTTCTCAATGTTTTTTTTGGGACGTCCAGGCCTTCTCGTCCCATCTGTTGTCCACTGTTCTTCGTGTTTCATCTGGGCGTCCAGGCCTTCTCATCTCATCTGCTGTCCACTGGAGAGCTCTCCAAACCCTAATGCCCCTACTGGCATACAACATACGCGGCCTATCCACCCTCATCTTCGTCTTGTAATGATGGTATACCCAATGATGTACAGTTTGTTCGTTTTAAAGTTTATTCATTTGCTATTGTATTTAGCTGAAATTGTTGTAGCATTCTTCTTAAACATTTGTTTTGGAACGTCTCATGTCTGTATTTTTTTAGCCTCCAACAAGTTCTGTTCATTACCCTAGCGGTCCATTCTGCCAGTTTAGTGTTGGTTCACTTACTGATGTTCTTCTCCCAATTGAATCTCTGTCTTTCCTTTGCTCTCTTCTGCCCCTTATCTCTTGTTCTACCTGCTGTTGTTCTGTTTTATCCCAAAGTTCCCTGTTTGTCGTCCTATCATACCATCGCAGATAGAGTATCCTGCGCAGGCATTTATTGATGAATGTCTGCAACTTTTGATGTTCCTTTAGTAGTTCTCCATGTTCCGCCCCATACAGGACATCCTTGATATTTGAGATATATGACCTTTTCGTCTTTACAGACGGTCAATTGGCATGTGTTTGCTGTGACAACTTCTGAGTTTTCGCTTTCTTTGTCGTTCAACCCCAAAATAAGGCTCTTCTCAAAAGACTCTGCGCCCTTTCGTAATTTGGCTTTCCACAAAACTCTGTCATCAGCTAGTTTTTCCCATGTGCTGGGACCTATAGAAAAGACAAGAATTTGATTTAAATATCTTTATTTATCATGTGTCTTACTGTACCGAAATATCTCAATTGTCAAATTTCTACTTCCTTGATCGGTTCTCTTTTTGACTTCTATTGTTGGTGCGGGTTTTTTTTTAAAAGTTGTATTCTCTTTGCATGACACTCGCCTTATTCCTCTGTACATCCACATTTCACAAGTTTCAATTCTTCTCTTTATCTGTTTGTTTATTGTCTACATTTCGCTTACACAACAATAATGATTATATGTAACACTTGACAGGTCTTATCTGTTGTGTATTTGTTTGGATTTTAACCCTTTATTTCGGTAATTGCATCTGCGGAAGAATAACTAATGAAATTCAACACAGATGCAACAAAGCAAATCAAATGATAGGCAAATGGCGCCAATTTTAAGATGCAAACACGTCACCATGAACACAAAAGAGCAATGTTCAATACAATCTTTCTCCCCACATTATGTTACCAGTGCCAAACCGGGACGCTGACAACAAACGATAGAAGAAAACTAGTCACAACAGAGATGAAGTGTCTACGCAGAATGTTGGGAGTAACAAGAAGAGACATGTTGAGAAATGAAGACATCAGGAAAAAAGTGGTACAACATCAGTACTAGACTTCATCAAGAAACAACAAATTAAATGGTTCGGCCACGTAAGCAGATTACCATCAGACAGTGCACCTCAAAGAGCAATGCTGCTCCGATACAATGGGTACAAAGCAAAAGGCCGGCCACGCAAAAGATGGACCTCAGAGATAACAGAGGCGACGAAAGAGACTATCTACGAAGCGTATACTAGGCCTGTTTTAGAAATCTCTTCCTGACCTGACGATGTAGGCAAACAGGATTCGAGAAACGAAAGAAAATAAGATTCCGGTAATTGTTTTGTCTATACCCGGGACACATTCATCCTCCCCATGAGGCCATTACCTTGTAGTGGTGGGAGGCTTGCGTGCTCCAATGATACAGTGAGCTAGGACGGCGGGAACTTATGTTCCGGAAGGGTTACCCAAGCCGGAAAGGTCACTGAAGAGGGACAGACGAAGCATGGTCTCCTGGTCCTCCAGGTTGGGGTTGGGCTTGGGACTAACGATCCCATCCTTTAAAAAAAATTAAAGTTCGGAAATAACAACAAACATACAACCTATCTACGGGCATGAAGGGCTA
The DNA here is from genome assembly GCA_020796225.1 of Arion vulgaris. Lineage (NCBI taxonomy): Eukaryota > Metazoa > Mollusca > Gastropoda > Stylommatophora > Arionidae > Arion > Arion vulgaris. The sequence goes on from CM036755.1 coordinate 5,122,407, forward strand.
CCAGAGTCATTGACTCACATGACTGGAAGTGGTGAAAGCCGAAAGGAAGTTACTTCATGAGGACGAAGTCCTGAGTGCCAAAACCAAGACCAGAATTGATGCTGGAATGTAAGAACAATGTACGAAACCGGAAAACTGTCACAAATAACAGCAGAAATGAGAAGATATAATCTACATATCCTAGGGGTTAGAGAGAGCAGATGGACAGGAAATGGAAGAAGTACCACTGCAACAGGTGAAACAGTCCTTTTTCTGGACGAGACGATGACCTACACCATGAAGGAGTAGCAGTAACCCTAAGAAAAGGCGTGAAAAGTTTTCTATTAGAATGGAAACCTATCAGCAGCCGCTTGATTAAGATCAGACTAAAGGGAAGCATACAAACATCACAATCCTACAATGCTATGCGCCAACTAATGATAGCGAAGATACAAAGAAAGACTCTACTACGAAAACCTACAAGCAGAATTAGAAAGTCACCATCCCATGATGTTATCATTGTTATGGAGATCTAAATGCGAAGGTCGGATAAGACAACACGGCATAGTTATAGAACTATGGGAAAATATGGATGTGGTATGATGAACGAAAATGGGGAACGTTTAGTAAACTTCTGCAGCATGAACAATCTCGTTATAGGAGGAACCTATTTCAACATTTAGATATCCACAAATTAACATGGTATTCCTCTAATGGCAGAGATAAAAACCAAATAGACCATATAATGAGCAATGGACCCTGGAGACGCTCGCTGCTAGATGTTGTAGTCAAGAGAGGTGCAGATGTTGGTAGCGACCACCACCTAGTCACAGCTTATGTCAAACTTAAACTAAGAAAACAGGACAACAGAAAAACTTCCAAAAGAGGTTGATTTGGGTAGACTAAAAGACACGGAAGTAAGGGATAAGTTTATAATGCAGATAAAGAACAGATTCCAAGCCCTAGAAAGTAATGAAACTACGGATGAAACTGACAACATAGATAGAACATGGAACAACATAGCATCTATATATAGCAAGAGCAGTGAAACATGTCTAGGGTACAGCACAAAGAAAAGAAAAGAATGGATAACACCAACAACATGGAAAATAATAGACAGCCGAAGAATATTAAAAGAAATTGTTAGAAGCAAAGTCCGAAAGACTGAAAACAAGATACCAAGAACAGTACAAAAGCGCAAGTAAAGAAATCAAACGGGCTTTGAGAGCTGACAAAAGAATGTATGTTGAAGACCTGGCAGTACAGGCAGAAGAAGCAGAAAAAAAGTGTGATCAGGGAACAGTGTACAAAATTACAAAGCTAATAAGCGGAAACATTACAGAGATCAAATACTTCATAAAGGATAAAAATGGAATACTATTGACAACGGAAAAGGTACAAGAAATACGATGGACAGAGCATTTTAAAGAATTGCTAAATAGACCACCGCCAACGGTAGTAGCAGACATACCAGAACCAACAGAGGAATTAGAAATTGGCATTGAAACACTCAGCCGGGATGAGATCATTACAGCAATTAAATCTCTTAAGAATAACAAGGCACCAGGAATGATAACTTAAACGCAGAACTATTCAAAATAGACCCAGAACTTGCAGCTATTATATTGCAACCCTTGTTTACTACTATATGGAATACCCAAATAATACCTGATGCATGGAACAGAGGAGTCATCATCAAGATCCCCAAAAAGGGCTCCCTTGCCGATTGTAATATTGAGGGGGAATAACACTGCTTTCTGTCCCAAGTAAAATCTTAATCAAAATCATCGTACAACGCATTACTGATGCTGTGGGTAAGAAACTGAGAAAGGAACAAGCAGGATTTCGCAGAGGACGGAGCTGTAGTAGCCAAATATTTGCTCTTAGAAATATCATAGAGCAATGCACAGAATGGCAAAGCAAACTCTATATCAACTTGTAGATTTTGAAAAAGCTTTTGATAGCATACACCGCGAAAGTCTATGGTGTATCTTAAGATGGTATGGAATCCCACTGTGTTTTATAAATATTATAAAAGCTGCTACAGAATTTGTATGCAGTGTTGAAACTTCAGAACTAAAGTTTGAAGTAAAAACAGGCGTGCGACAAGGATTTGTTATGTCAGCCCTATTATTCAACACTGTCATAGATTGGGTGATGCATAAAACAACGGAAGATAAGGCAAGAGGTATTAGATGGACGCTCACATCCACTCTGGAAGACCTAGATTTTGCAGATGACATCGCACTCTATCTCATACACATAGAGATATCCAGGAAAAGACCTGCCGCCTTAACCAATATAGTGAGATGGTTGGACTGAAAATAAATCAGAAGAAAACTGAAGTAATGACTGAACATAGCAACCCCAGCACCAGTCAAACTAGAAGGTAAAACCTCCGAGATACAACCGCTTTCACATACCTTGAAGTGTTATTAGCAATGAAGGAGGCGCTGGATCTGGGCATTAAAACAGACTGAGTAAGGCACGAAGTGCATTCATGACCCTTCAGACCGCCTGAAAATCTGCCCAATACAGCATCAGAACCAAGACTAGTATCTATAACAGCTGTGTGCTGTCAACATTGCTGTACGGATCGGAATGCTGAAGAATGACAGAACAGGATATGTCCAGACTCTCCGCCTTTCATACAACTTGTCTGCGAAAAATCTTACGTGTGTACTGGCCGACTACTATCTCGAATCAAGAATTGCTTGCACGATGCCAACAAGAGAATATGGGCACTATCATCCGAAGACGACGCTGGGGATGGATTGGACATGTGATGCGCATGGAGACTGGCTCCGATACGAAAACTGCACTGAGATGGACTCAGAGGTAGGCGAAAGCGTGGAAGACCCAAGACGACCTGGAGGAGAACGATAGAGCAAGAGCTGAAGAAAATGAATCATAGCTGGAACACAATACAGAGGAAGGCCATGAACAGGGAAGAATGGTGTACGTTTGTTGCTGCCTTAAACGCCAAGGGCATAACAGGCTAAAGAGAGGACACATTCATATTGCAATGCATACTGAAATACGCCAGTATACCGACTTTGTATCATCTTAATAAATACTGTCTGCAAGTAATTTCTCTGTACCGCTCTGTCCTGGACAACTCGCTCAATCTCTTTCATGGATTTGAGTCCGATGTTTCTTGCCACTCTCAGCAAAGTTTGTTTCAGGGTTTCTCTTGGGCGTCCTCTCTGTCTTGAACCCTTTGTCTCCCACTTCAATGCCTGTATGTGTATTCTTTGATCATTTCTTCACAAAGTGTGTCCAACATATCTCCATCTTCTCCTTCTTATAACAGTTGTCACTAGTGGTTGACTAGACATTTCTGATTTCATCACTTCTCCTGAATTCTTCCATTTTATATTCATTATTTTTGCAGACATCTATTTTCAAATGCATTCAACTTGCTTTATATATCTTTAGTCATTTTCCAACTCTCGCTGACATATGTTAGAATTGATACAACACTGAAATTGAACATTTTCAACTTAGTTTTAATACTATATAACTTGCAGTTCCAGTTTGAATATATTCATATTTAATTATTATGGTCCTCGCAGCTGCGTCGTGTTTGGACGCGACACGAGTAGGCGCCGGCTGCAGTACAGGTGGATGTGGTGGCTACACACCTTCAGGCTGGAACAAACTTCTCACGCTTCATTGTCTGCAATTTAGGATCCCAGCTGCCCATGCTGTTGTACCCATGTGTAGCCATGTCCTCTTCCTTACACGTGCTGTGATCCGTGCCCTGCAGCCCTGTACCCATGTCAGGAGTCAAAAGAGGGACGAAAAGGAAACCAAAGCTGTCTTGCTTAAAAAGAAATCCTTATTTACAGGTACTTGGATTATTTTTACTTAATGTGGTATGATCGTCGTAACTTTACTATCACTACTACTACTACTACTACTACTACCACCACTACTACTACCACTATACTACTACTACTACTACTACTACCACCACCACTACCACTACACTACTACTACGGTTGCTGCTACATTTACGTAAATTGCTGCTACTACTACTACTACTTTATATTACTAATACTACTACTGCTGTCACTAGTGCATTGCGCTGTTACTTCTTCTTCTTCTGTCGTCACACTGCTACCAGGTTGTTGCCCAGTGTCGTCACACTGCTACAGGGTTGTGCCCAGCGTCGTCACACGCTACAGGTTGTTGCCCAGCGTCGTCACACTGCTACCGGGTTGTTGCCTAGTGTCGTCACACTGCTACCGGGTTGTTGCCCAGTGTCGTCACACTGCTACCGGGTTGTGCCCAGTGTCGTCACACTGTTACCAGGTTGTTGCTCAGTGTCGTGGTTTTCGGTTTTTGTTTTGCGCTGCTCTAGTGGCTTGGGTGATTGTTATTTTGGCTTTTTGATAGGACTCTGATATGCCATATAACCATCTTTTTCGTGGTCTTCCTCTCGCTTTCTTTCCTGATGTTCTGTTGTAGAAGACTCTGTATACAGTGGAGTTTGGGTGCATTCTTATTATGTGGCCAAACCACTTCATTCTTTATTTCTCAATGTAATTCAAACAAGGTTCTGTGCCAACTTTCTTTCTTATGCTGATGTTGGTGACTTTGTCTTTCTGGTGTTGTTGGTAACTTTTCGCAGGCATCACATTTCACATGTTATTTTTTCCTAACTGCGCTTTGCTCATTGTCCATGTTTTATGATACTTTGACTAGAGTCAGTCCTACAATACTTTGACAAGAGTCAGTGCTACAATGGAGAGACTCCTATCATAAGACTGAATATAGCTAAAGGATCATAGGACTGAATCTAGACAAAACATCGTAGGACTGAATCTAGACAAAACATCGTAGGACTGTCGCCCTCTCTGGACAAAACATCGTAGGACTGACTCTAGACAAAACATCATAGGACTGACTCTAGACAAAACATCATAGGACTGACTCTAGACAAAACATCGTAGGACTGACTCTAAAAACATCATAGGAAAACTGCAAACAAATGCGGCCTAACACCATGACACCTAATAAGCTACATAGCATTAAAACATATTCTTTAATTTTTGTGAATGGTGTGAAGTTTTTTATGGTGGAAGTTTTTATGTTGTAAGTTTTTTTAAAGCATGACGTGTTTTTATGGTGTGAAGCTTTTTAAAATACAAATGACCTTTGTCACTTCAGACGAGAACGAGTCTGCCACACAATCCAGACCTAGTACAAAGATATTAGGAGAACTGGCATTCCAACTTGAGCGAAGAATTCTGGACTATGTCTTTGGTTTGGTAAGTCGTCTATGTTGGCTCTGAGAAGGGCATATTTATTACATTGTCTTGCAATTTACACGAAGACTGCGATATTTTTGTTTTAAGATAAATATTTCTTCTTTCTCTGCAAACGTCCATATCGTACCATTCTGTGTGATTTGTATGTGATCTGATCCTAAGAGCGATTGTACGTTGTGCCCGTTATACGCCTACAAGTAGACCAGCACATTCGATTTCCGTGATGATATTTATTTACTAGGTAGATTTCTATGTCTACATCAGTCGCCTCTTATGACATGCCTTGTAGGTCACAGTTGTACTATTCTTTGATTCCCTTGTGGGCCCGGCACCTTCCGGCGAGCCAAACATCAATCTTCACATTACATTTTTTAGAAACCAGGTTACCTTTCCTTGTAGATTCCTACTCGTTTCGCCATATTGAGTGATACGACGACCATCATCATTGCATATCGGTGCTCCAATCTTTCTTATAGAGGAAGATCTCATCGGCAGAGCATGAACTCTGTAGCATCGGTGCTCCAATCTTTCTTATAGAGGAAGATCTCATCGGCAGAGCATGAACTCTGTAGCATCGGTGCTCCAATCTCTTTCTTATAGAGGAAGATCTCATCGACAGAGCATGAACTCTGTAGCATTGGTGCTCCAATCTCTTTCTTATAGAGGAAGATCTCATCGACAGAGCATGAACTCTGTAGCATCGGCGAGGGTCCCGATGTCATTTAGAATATAGTGAAGATATTTTTTAGAAATTTCAAATGAATTTTGCCCGGCTGCTCTTCTTGATTTTGAACTGCCAAGGTTCTTTTGCGTGCTCAAATTGAACATGAGACCTATATTTTATCGTCCATCTCCGATAGGATTTGGAACTCGATCTCACCTACACTGAGATCAGGGTCAATATCCCAATAGCTCCACGAGGGAGCGAACTGAGTACCTTTGGTGCGAGAGGCAAACGCTTAACATCTACGCCACATTGATCGATTGATTGGACAGAAACATCATTATTGTACTTGAGTAACACTGAATCACACTTATCTTCGTTCCACGGCACATGTGTGTCATTGACAGAAACATCATTATTGTACTTGAGTAACACTGAATCACACTTATCTTCGTTCCAGGGCACTTGTGTGTCATTGACAGAAACATCATTATTGCTCTGATAATCACTGAATCACTATATTTTGCGTCCAGGGCACAATGTTTCATTACAGAAACACATTACGCTGAGTAATGACTGAATCAACACGATATCTCGTTCCAGGGCATGTGTGACATGTTGCAAACTATTTATTGTAACTGATAACACTGAATCACATTATCTTCGTTCCAGGGCGCATGTGCTGCATTGAATGAAAATCATTATTGTACTGAGTAACACTAATCACACTTATTCGTTCCAGGTGCACTTGTGTCATTGACAGAAACATCATTATTGTACTTGAGTAACACTGAATCACACTTATCTTCGTTCCAGGGCACTTGTGTGTCATTGACAGAAACATCATTATTGTACTTGAGTAACACTGAATCACACTTATCTTCGTTCCGGGGCACATGTGTGTCATTGACAATGAGAGAGCAGACAGGCTGGTTGGCTCTGCCACCATATCAGGCGGCCAGCCATAGGATAGAGCTGATATTTTGAACGCCCTCATAGAGTGCGACTGTAAATAAGATTTTCATTTAAACCAATTCACGTCAACAGAAGCTAATGAGCAGAAAATCATAACGACAGAGATGAGATGTCTTAGAAGAGTTGCAGGTGTGACAATAAGTCTGGCCAACACTATGTTACCTGTGTCAAACATGGCCAATAACAGCAGATAATGAGCGGAAAATCATAACGACAGAGATGGGGTGTCTTAGAAGAGCTGCAGGTGTGACAATAAGAGACAAAATTAGAAATGAAGAAATCAGAAGAAGACTGGATGTGAAACCAATCATGCAATTCATAAAAAAACAGATTAAATGGTTTGGACACCTGACCAGAATGCCCTGCTATTGCCTACCACAGAGCCACACAGAAAAAGTATAATGAGTACAAATCAAGAGGAAGACCATGCAAAAGATGGAGCGGAGGCATCAAGAAAAGTCTTACGAAAATGAATATCAGCTTACAAAGTGCCTTAAAACAAGCACTCACAAGATCACTACTCCCCTCCCCACACTTCCATAAAAGTAAAAGGTGAAAGAGAAGTAGAAGAACGTCAACTACTAGATTGCAGGAGCTGTGATTGAAGATTGCAGGAGCTGTGATTGAAGATTGCAGGAGCTGTGATTGAAGATTGCAGGAGCTGTGATTGAAGATTGGATTAGCCAGAAAAGAACAGCATTGAACTGGTATGGTTAGTCACTTAGTTTAGTTAGTTTGTTCCTTTCGTGCCAAAGGCGGCACATAGGGCAGAGGTTTTAGATCTCCATGTGATACGGTTCTTTGCTAGCAGTTGCAGATCTTGTATGGTTTTACATCCCAATAGTTTACTTTCTTGTTGGATGGTTCTTCGAAGAGTGGTCTTTGGTCTTCCATGTTTTCTTTTCCAATAATTGATCTTGAAACATTTGCTGTATGATCTCTGATGTCTGACGCTACACTGGTTATTTGACGTTTCTGCATCTATTTGTCCATGTTACCAACCATGGAACCTGATAGGCAGAGGTGTCCCTCTTCATCTGATCCCTATCATGTAATATGTTCAGCATGGTTAATTATACCTAACGACAGCAATGCTACCTCCGACTCTCGTTCTTGGGCCAGAATGATAATCAACTCGTTCTGGGATAATCAATGATGTACTGAAATGCTATATATATATATATATATATATATATATATATATCCTATATTAATGTATGGCTCGGAAACATGGACAATGAACAAGCAGTTAAAAGACAGAATTGATGCATTTGAGATGTGGATATATAGAAGAATAGGCAGAGTTTCATGGACAGAAAAACAGACAAATAAAACAAGTTTTAGGAAAACTAGCATGAAGAAACAATTATTAAGAGAAATAAAATTCAGACAAGTAAAGTATTTTGGGCACATAAAAAGACATGACAGCATGATAAAATATTTACTAGAGGGGAAAGTTGAGGGGGAAGAGCAAGAGGAAGACCGAGAGATAAGTGGGAGGGGAAACTTTAAGAAATGGACAGGTTACAGTCTGGCAGTGTGCAACACCAAGGCGAAAGACAGAGGATGCTGGAGATTCATTGCAGCCAACCTTCGATGTGGAGATGGCACCTAATGTTGATGATGATGACTGAAATTCGTGGTATATCCTTTACAGGGCGTCACTATTAACCGCAGTAAACGAGTCGTTAATTTTCTAGACACCACTTATACTTTCAGTAGTTTGCCAGTGCTTTCTGAACGGTGAGGTCTATTTTTACCATTCGTAACATTTCACGGGAACAAATTTGCTTCCAAACTGCCACCACGGAACTTGAACCAGGTACTCTTGCATTGTGATAGAACTCACTATCACTAAGCCACAGACGAACATACTCATCATCATCACATAGCCTGTACTGAGCAGAACTTGCCACCCCAACAGTCCTTCGGAATTTCTCTCTCTCATAGGCCAGATGTCCTACCTCTGCAGCCGTCATGTTCAAACCATCAGTTACATCCTGAATCCATCTTCTCCGTGGTCTTCTTCTTCTCTTTACCGGTATGCCTCCTTCCATGATGGTCTTCTCAGCCCTTCATGTCTTTTTATATGTCCAAAATATCTCAATTTTCTCTGTCTTATTTGTAGCATCATCCAGTTTTTCTTTGATTTTGAGTTCTTTCTGGATAGATCTATTTGTTCTCTTCTCTGTCCAAGATATATGTAGAACTCTTCTGTAACACTTGTATTCAAAAGCACATTATATGTTTTTCGACTGCTTTATTAAATGTCCATGCTTCACACCTATACGTTGCCACTGGGAATATGCCTGCTCTTAGTATTCTGATCTTTGTTTTCCTATCAGTTCCGTTCCATACTGTTTTTAGTTGTTTAATTTTTTTGTAAAGACGTTTGTTCTTCTCAACACACATGACTAACATACTGCATTAAGATTATTCTGTGGCAGTAAAAGCAGAAATGAATGTAATTGTTTGAATAATAGATCATCTATTAATAATCTTTTGATCTCCCTGTACAAAGGAGGGCCACAAACGTCGTCGTTTCTATGGTTACACTGTCAACAACATCAAACAAATGATGGAGAAAGAATCCAAGAACATGAAAGGAGAAGATGATCCACTTCGAAGGAGCAATCTGAGTCAAAGCTACACAACTAACCAATGAACTGGCCTATGTCGGATATGATATCCAAGTGAGTTGTGAGAAATATTTGCTTTATTTATTTGGTTCTCTCTCTCTTGTGATCACCGCCCAGACTGATGTACCAGACCTCCCATAAATTCTATTCATGTGGAAATGTGATTCATGCAGCCTTAGCATTGGCGTGTTTTACGTCACATCTTCAGCACCATTTGGAGCTCTGGTGCTTATCCTTCAGCGATGTGTTCAGTTTCAGCCAGCGTTTACTCGGTTCGCTCTCCATTCTGTAGCCATCTAGTGTTTTTACGGTGTAGGGTAGCTAACCCCACTCCCAACTCCGTGGCAGGTAACAGTGGTTATATTCTTTACACCCCAATTTGGGCCCCAGCAACCACTGGTGCGGTTTGGTTCAATATTGCTGTGAGGCTTCATGGGGGTTCAGAGATTCATTACCTTTTCTACCTGTCTGTTGCCGGGGCCCACATGAGGAACAAAGAATAGTAACACTTCCACCTACAATGTATGTACTAAGGTAGGGGCCTAGGGAAACGACCCTAGTAAATAAAAAGTGCTGCAGAAATCGGACATACTGGCCTACTTGTTGGCGCACAACTGGTACAGCGCACTAATCGCTCTTAAGCTCAGATGACATACAAATTGCAAATATTGGTTTAAGTGGTCGATATGGAGCGTTTGAAGAAGAAGAAATAACATTTTCGCTGGGCCTAAAAACGGCATTTGTTACATTATATTAGCGAAGCTGTGATAACTGATCCTTTCAGTCGGCCACACCTGTTTTAGTACAGTATTTGGGGACTGCCAGAGTAGTTGATAGTAGCTCGGCCGCTAGCTGTGAGACGCCTACTGTCCGGCATTTGTTCGAGTCCCCTGGTCTTACTCAGGACGATAACTTGAGTACCTCTGAAGTCGGAGAAAATCTGCCTGTATGGCGAGGGAATACTAATTACGAGTACATTGAGCACACGGCTGCCAGTGTAGTAATTTACAATGTCACGCTGCCATTGTAAGAAATTGGAAAACAGATTTTCACGCAAAAATCAGTTTCAGAGATGGAACTTCGTCCGAGTTGAAAGCGGACGAAAGAAAAAAAAGTACATATTTGTGGTATCAGGCTTGCTGTCCCTCTATGACTACTACTTGCTTTAAGACAAAACACCCACATGTCTAACCTTGATCATGTATGCCAGACCTGTGGTAGGGGATTGTGTTAGAAGATTGGACTCTGGTCACCTCCGCACACACCAGAGACAACAGCCTCAGACGTGTGCTGCTGCATGTCATCATCGTTTGCGATAGACAACTATTATTACTACCTACTTGCTTAGCCAGACTGCAGTGATGTATTCTGTTATCAGAGCCCTCACTTAGCACTGAAGTCTGAGAAGGTACTCCTGTACGGTGGGGACACTGATAATAGTAAATCAGGCCTTCACGCAAAAATCAGAGCCAGAGAAAAACCAAGAACCTGATGGAAAGATAATATCACAGATATCCTGCAACATCAAAGACTAACAACTACAGATGCGACACAACTGGCACAGAATAGAAAACTGAAACTCCCCACCACGCTTCATGGCACAAGTGCATAGACAAGTGTTGATGTTTATTTCTGACTTTGACAAGTGAGTGGACTTGAATCTACGTGAATTTCAGTTGAAATTTGAATCAGATAGGAATAGAGAAGAAACTACACTGAAAAATGATCAGTTATATGAGGACTATCATCATAGAACTCCGGACATATCCATAGGTGATCCGATCTCCGTCTCAACAAATCTAGCAGCGTCCTGTGAACCAACATGTCTGTTCATCATCATCACATTTCAACTCCCATCGGAGCACAGGTCTTCAACAAACTTCTTCCATCTCTTCCTCTCTTGCCATCCCTTCCAATTCTTTCCATGTTTTGCCTATCCTCTTTATATCCGCCTCCAGCTCTCTTCCCCAGGTCTGCCTAGGCCTTCCCCTACTCCTCTTTCCCTGCGGGTTCCAAACAATGCCTGTCTTGCGATGCTCGGTCGGTCTTCAATGTATGTCCTATCCATCGCCAGCGTCTCTTCCTGAGCTCTCTCTCCACTGGTATCTGCTTTGTTCTCTCCTGAGTTCCTCGTTTGTAATCTTATCATACCATCTCAATCCTCTATCCTAAGCAAACATCCATTTACGAAGGTCTGCAGTTTTCTGATAGTTTCTTTGTGGTCTTCCCATGTTTCGAGCCATAGAACAGCACTGACTTCACATTTGACTGGAAAATTCTCAATTTTGTGTTTGTTTGATCTCCCTTGCCTTCCATATCTTACTCAATGCAATAAAGTTCTCTTGTTTTTTGTATTCTTATCTTAACATCTTTGTTTGTTCCTCCTTCTGTGTCTATGTTGCTTCCAAGGTATAACATGTCTGTTCGATGTTGATTAATTAATCTTTTTACATATTTGGTATGTCGTTCTTTTCGGGCTGCACCAATATCAACAACCAACTCTCTCAATATGATCAGCGACTGGGATTCACAACCCTGAAACTCCTCTGTTTGGAAAAACTCACTGCGTTAAGAATGTCATTTTGGTCCATTGCAGCTCCCTTTGATATTATAGCCATACCAGCCAATCTATCAACTTGTTCATTACCACTGATTCCGCAGCCAGAACAAAATGGTGATTTCCATGATCCTTGTCTGTACCAGTACCCCACTCAGTTTCGTCTCATCATTCTTATTTCGACACTACAAATTTCTCTTCTACGAACGCTCCATATCGACCCCTTGTTAAGCCACTCTTTGTGATTTGTATGTGATTTGAGCCTAAGAATGATTGCCAGTTATGCACCTACAAGCACATCAGTTTTCTGCTACGCTTTTTATTTACTAGGTAGCTTCCTAGGTCCCTACTTGTAGTCACCTCTTCTGACAAGCCTTGTAGGTCAGTGTTACTATTCTTTGCTCCCCTAGCGAGCCCCATCAACACACTGGCGACTACAAATCATACTCATGATAAGATATGATGATACTCATGATAAGATATGATGATACTCATGATAAGATATGATGATACTCATGATAAGATATGATGATACTCATGATAAGATATGATGATACTCATGATAAGATATGATGATACTCATGATAAGATATGATGATACTCATGATAAGATATGATGATACTCATGATAAGATATGATGATACTCATGTTACAATATGATGATACTCATGATAAGATATGATGATACTCATGTTACAATATGATGATACTCATGATAAGATATGATGATACCTATGTTACAATATGATGATACTCATGATAAGATATGATGATACTCATGATAAGATATGATGATACTCATGATAAGATATGATGATACTCATGATAAGATATGATGATACTCATGATAAGATATGATGATACTCATGATAAGATATGATGATACTCATGATAAGATATGATGATACTCATGTTACAATATGATGATACTCATGATAAGATATGATGATACTCATGTTACAATATGATGATACTCATGATAAGATATGATGATACTCATGATAAGATATGATGATACTCATGATAAGATATGATGATACCCATGATAAGATATGATGATACTCATGATAAGATATGATGATACTCATGATAAGATATGATGATACTCATGATAAGATATGATGATACTCATGATAAGATATGATGATACTCATGTTACAATATGATGATACTCATGATAAGATATGATGATACTCATGTTACAATATGATGATACTCATGATAAGATATGATGATACTCATGTTACAATATGATGATACTCATGATAAGATATGATGATACTCATGTTACAATATGATGATACTCATGATAAGATATGATACTCATGATAAGATATGATGATACTCATGATAAGATATGATGATACTCATGTTAAGATATGATGATACTCATGATAAGACCTTCATGATAATACACTCTGTCCATCACTAACATGTTGCTTGATGAGTTGTCTTGTTTCACCAGGAACACGGTGACTTTGCACAGCACATGATTAATAGGTATGGTCTTCTGTCATGCCCACCAGACCAAGCTACAATTGAAGAGTTTGGACTTCAAACTGTCCGCTGTATATCAAAACTGATCACACAACTAGCTCGGGGAGAGCATGAGGCTAGCAATCTCAAGTGTCTGCTTATGGGTCTCCAGTACATGTCCAGATGTGATGGTAGACCTCTATTTGTTTGGTGACCAGCTTAATGTCTACAGTGTTTTTGTCATTTCTTTTCCACAAAATATTATCGGCTCCATGGTTCACTCTTTTCCACAAAATATTATCGGCTCCATGGTTCACTCTTTTCCACAAAATATTATCGGCTCCATGGTTCACTCTTTTCCACAAAATATTCATCCACCATGGCGAATCATTGTGTGTTCCCTGGTTGATTCTTCTCACAAATCATCCTGTGTTCCCTGGTTGATTCTTCTCACAAATCATCCTGTGTTCCCTAGTTGATTCTTCTCACAAATCATCCTGTGTTCCTTGGTTGATTCTTCTCACAAATCATCCTGTGTTCCCTGGTTGATTCTTCTCACAAATCATCCTGTGTTCCCTGGTTGATTCTTCTCACAAATTATCCTGTGTTCCCTGGTTGATTCTTCTCACAAATCATCCTGTGTTCCCTGGTTGATTCTTCTCACAAATCATCCTGTGTTCCCTGGTTGATTCTTCTCACAAATCATCCTGTGTTCCCTAGTTGATTCTTCTCACAAATTATCCTGTGTTCCCTGGTTGATTCTTCTCACAAATTATCCTGTGTTCCCTGGTTGATTCTTCTCACAAATCATCCTGTGTTCCCTGGTTGATTCTTCTCACAAATCATCCTGTGTTCCCTGGTTGATTCTTCTCACAAATTATCCTGTGTTCCCTGGTTGATTCTTCTCACAAATCATCCTGTGTTCCTGGTTGATTCTTTCACAAATCATCCTGTGTTCCCTGGTTGATTCTTCTCACAAATTATCCTGTGTTCCCTGGTTGATTCTTCTCACAAATCATCCTGTGTTCCCTGGTTGATTCTTCTCACAAATTATCCTGTGTTCCCTGGTTGATTCTTCTCACAAATCATCCTGTGTTCCCTGGTTGATTCTTCTCACAAATCATCCTGTGTTCCCTGGTTGATTCTTCTCACAAATCATCCTGTGTTCCCTGGTTGATTCTTCTCACAAATCATCCTGTGTTCCCTGGTTGATTCTTCTCACAAATCATCCTGTGTTCCCTAGTTGATTCTTCTCCTTGTTGAATCATCACTCTCTATATAATCTATCATTCATCTAAGGATGTGTCTTTTTGTCACTCAGTCAACATCTATCTATCATCTATTATCCATCTAATTTTTCATCCATCTAATTTTTCATCTATGTAATCTTAACATTTAATTTTTCATCCATCATTTATCTCTCTCTCTCAATCACCACTAAGACTGATGTACCAGATTTCCACATAAACTCTGCTGCCGCTTTAGGACTCCGCTCCTCCGTACAGCTTCATTTAGTTCGATATTTTTCGCCAGGTTTCGTTTTTCAGGTCTGCTAGCAGTGGACTGTCTTGCAGTATGTGCTCTGCCGTCATGTCCACCTGCCCGCAGTCATCATTTATCTAATTTTTCATCTATCTAATCTACCATCTAATGTATCATCCATCATTTATCATCTAATGTATCATCCATCATTTATCTAATATATCATCTATCTATCATCTATCTAATTTATCAGCTAATGTATCATCCATCATTTATCAAATTTTTTCATCCATTTAATTTTTCATCCATCCTTTATGTAATCTATCATCTAATTTACCATCATCATCATCTATTGAATTTATCCATCACCTATCTAATATATCATCCTTCTCATTTATCATCTCATTTATCATCTATCTGACATCCATCAAATTGATGACATATCTATCTAATATATATATATACAAATACAAACATCAACTCTAGCTTTAGAGATTTAAACTCTGAAAAACTTTCTATTGAATCACATCTGGTCATGGCTGAACATGTGGGGTTGTCGTCACTGTCTTAGAAAGTAATGACACTGGTTAATGGACATGTCAGTAACAACTATGAAGGTGGTAGGCACTTGTCATGTATGCTTTCTGTGTCATCCTGCTTATTGTGTGTCCGTGTGTAGCAGGATATTGTAGCATTTGGAACCACCAACTTTGAACTTATTGACCAAGATAAAAATCTTCTATATATTAAACAAAACATTTATTGTTATTTCGATAGTCTGGGCTTTGATTCCAACTGACAAATGAAAAACATTGAATATTCTCAGATACTGCCATGTATTCCAAATTTCAGCCAAGAACAACGATAATAAATGGTTGACATCATTTTGTTTGTGTCTGTGTTTATTCATAGTTCGTCCAAAAGTCTGTGCTCATCGATTGACGCAACATGTCAAATAAACAATTTCTTTAATTTTACAAAGTACAAATATCGTATAGTGATGTTTCAACTAAAAGGCCTTTATTAACCCTTTAGCTGCTAAGGACATATATATACGTTTTTCCCATTCACTTTTAAAGACGCATTAACATGTCTGTTATTATCTCTCCTCTTTGGGCTAAAGACGTGTTAAAACGTTATACATTGCTAGTGTCACTGCTATAGGCATACATTCACGCTTGTGACCTAGAAACAAAGAGTAGCTATTTTTATCTCAGCCTTCAGAAAGTATGTAGCAGCGAAAGGATTAAGCAAAGAAAACAACAGAAATAAAGAAATTCAAACTTTTTATACGGCAGATACCACCCGTGTGTTGCCAGGGCTCGTAAGGGAGCAAAGAATAGTAACACTGCGCCTACAAGGCATGTCGTAAAGGTAACTAAGGTAGGGGCCTAGGAAGCTACCCTAGTAAATAAAAAGCATTGCAGAAATTGGATGTGCTGGCTTACTTTACAACCGCACAACATACAATTGCTCTTAGGCTCGGATCACATACAAATTACAAAGATTGGTTAACAAGTGGTTGATATGGAGTGTTCAAAGAAGAATATGACAGACATAACATATATTTATTGTTTGATTATATATGCTATGTCTTCTGTTCGAGAAGTCTCAATTTCTTCACTTCAATTATTTTCTTTGCTTGATAAAGGCTGTTAAGGCACCCACAAATTTCACAAGCAGCTAAGCAACAGATGATCAACAGCATTTTTATACCTATTTTGTGTTACCAGAGCCAAACATGGACATTGAGCAAAGCGCAGTCACAAAAATAACTATAGTCTGTCCATTAATTCGTGAGCACGTTTGAAATTGATTTTCTCGAAAACTACCTGTTGGATCTCAGTGATTTTTGCAAGCAGCCTTAGAATATCCATGACGCTAGAGAAATATTTTTTCCAAGAAAATTTGATGTAGTTTGAAATATTTCTTCTTCAGGTTATATTAAAATCAACTCACCGGATTGTACACAATAGTAACAGATCTACGGACACAGACGCGTTGTTCTAAAAATACATTATGGTAACATAGAAATATCGTGAGTATACAACAATTTCACGAAATCCTGTGCACCTAACCCAGTCGACTTTGAAAGAGGAAAGCATATGACGTTATAATTGGGATACCGTTTATAGTTATAGGCGTATCTCGCTATTTGTAAGAAGCTATTGTATCATATTTGTTGGCTTATCAAAACTGACATTGATATCACATTCATAATGAGTCTGAAGTGCACATTTATAACAATGCAGAAGGTTACAGTTTTATTATACCAACACTTCCGTAGGGATCTAAGAGAGGTCATCTATATTGCGATATTCATAACCCTGAGAAACGAACGCAACTGGCGCTTGGTCTGAATAGAGAATCCTTTTCCGATGGATTAAACAGGACACAAAGTGCACTAATGTCAAGCAAGGAAGGAAAAGAACAATTGACGACTTTGACATAGATGTCATAAGACGGGAGCTCTTGAAAATGTTTGCGACTAATCAACTTGTTACTCTCAGGAAACTGAAATTAAAACTGCAATCAGATTGCAGCATAGACATTTCTAAAAGTACTCTATGGAAAATTGTAAGAGCAGCCGACTTCACCTTCAGAAAAATATAGGCGGCAGGAATATTATTTGTGAAAAGCCACATTTAATTGCTGCCCGAAGTAAATACCTGAAGCAGATCCGTGAGCGGCGGAGGCAAGGCTATGATATTGTATATTTGGACGATCCTGGGTCAATGCTCACCACACCAATGCTAAAGAATGGCAATCAGTAGACGGTGAACAGAAAAGAAAATACCAAGCAGCAAAGGCCAGCGTATTATACTAACACATGCAGGAAGTAGTGAAGAAGGTCTTGTCCATGACGCTGAACTTATTTTCCAATCAAAAAGTACCGACGTAGGGACTACCACACAGAAATGAATGGACATATTTTCAGGCACTGGATGGAGAAAGATCTACTTCAAATTCTAAACAGACCATGATGCTTGGTAATGGATAATGCATCATATCACAACGCAGTATCAGCGGAAGACAAAGTACCAACTGCATCAAATACAAAAAGATCAAATTAGGACTTGGCTTGCTAAGGAAAATGTCAGCTTCGATGATACATATTTGAAACCCAAGTTGTTGCACCTGGTGAGGATGACAAATAAGACAAAGGTGTTTCATATTGACAAAATCATTGTGAATACGGCCACACGTCTTTGCGACTACCTCCATATCATGCTCACCTCAATCCGATAGAGCTTGTCTGGGCTAAAGTAAAAGGGCAAGTTGCCGAACAGAACAGGACGTTTAAAATGTGTGATGTTGAAGTTCTGACACGTGAGTCCTTCTCAATGATAGACATGCAGTTCTGGAAGAAGTGTGTTGAACATGTGCTCCGAGAGGAAGACGAGTACTGGCACCGAGATGGATTACAATTTGTCCAGCCAGTAACAATTATCAACCTCATGGAATCGTCAGATTCGGGATGATACAAATCATATTTTGATTACAGACTGAGAAATAGCAACGTATACATTTCCATATCCAAATGCGTCTACCATCATACAATTTGTGGTGAAGTTAAGACACCCTGGGGTCTAATGGTGATCGAAGGGGAGGACTAACTGTTGCATATTGTATCCAAGTTCACGATTGCACATAAAGGGCAACACACTTAATTACTTGACCTATCAAGTTAATATGGAGATAAACCTATGAATAGAATTGACATGGACAAATTCTAGGGATACTGTAAAATCTAAAATTTGAGCCCCGTATTTGCAATTGTCATAAAAGATCAAAGGAATTCCGTGCAAAATCCGTAGCATCTATGGACTACTGGTTAGCTATATTTTAGCGTCATGGATATTCTAAGGCTGCATGCAAAAATCACTGAGATCCAACAGGTAGTTTTCAGAAAATCAATTTCAAACGTGCTCACGAATTAATGGACAGACTATACATGTGAAATGCGTTGCCTGCGAAAAGTTACCAACAACACAAGAAAAGACAGAATCACTAACATCAGCATAAGAAAGAAAGCTGGCACAAAACCGTGCTTGAATTACAGAGAAACAAAGAATGAAGTGGTTTGGCCACTTAATAAGAATGCATCCAAACTCCACAGTATACAGAGTCTTCTACAACAGAACATCAGGAAAGAAGGCAAGAGGAAGACCACGGAAAAGATGGTTAGATGGCTGAGCAGAATCCTGTGAAAGAGCAAAGATAACAATCACACGTCACCAGAACAGCGCAAAACAAAAACAGAAAACCACGACACTGGGCAACAACCCGGTAGCAGTGTGACGACAAAAGAAGAAGAAGATAAAGGCTGTTTGGTCGAAACGTTGCTGTATATTGTTTTGTACTTTGTAAAACTACATTACTTTGTTTTTATATGTTCGCCATTGCTACATAGTTTTACTGCAGTTTTATGTTCTTCTTCTTCTTCTTCAATGATCCAGCGGCACTTGAGCTTTTGCCCTTCGGCCCAATGCTATGTAGTGGTATCTGCATGTGTTTGTAAGTTGTTCTTTTGTTCCGTATAGTGTGTTCCATTTATCTGGCCTTGGAGGAAGGAGGGTCTTTCTGATGTCTTCTAGTGCTTGACACTTGAAGAGGTGGTGGTGAACGGTTTCATGATGATGTGAACACAGTTGGCACTCTGGGGTGTGTTGTGGATGAATTCTGTTCAAGTGATTATTAAGTGTTATGTGTTGGGTTCGGAGTCTAAAAATGGTGCTCTGATCTCTTCTTGTAAGGTGGTTGATGTTGTCATTAAGTTTAGGGCTGGCCATATGGGTGTACACATCTCTTCCTGTGTTTCCATGGCCCATCTGTTCAGCCAAATTTCCTTATTTGTTGTCATTAGAATTTGCTTTGCTGTATGGAGAGTTGTTGCTGTGATTGGTTGTTCCTGTGTTGACCGCAGTTTTATGTTAAAATAATAATTCCTCTCGTAACGTTATACGTTACATAGGACCTGCAAGCAATTTCTCCATACCGCTCTGTCCTGGGCAACTCGCTCAATCTCCTCCATGGAACTGCAACCGATATTTCCGGCCTCTCTCAGCAAAGTTTGTTTCAGGGTCTCCTTAGGTCGACCTCTCTTTCTTGAACCCTTTACATCCCACTTCAATGCCTGCTTTGATATTCGTTGATTTCTCCTCAAGGTGTGCCCAACATATCTCCATCTTCTCTTTCTTATAACAGTTGTCACTAGTGGTTGACCAGACATATCTCTGATTTCATCACTTCTGAATTTGTTCCATTTTATATTCATTATTTTTGCAGACATCTATTTTCAAATGCATTCAACTTGCTTTCTATATCTTTAGTCATTTTCCAACTCTCGCTGGCATATGTTAGGATTGATACAACATTTGAATTGAAAATTCGTAATTTAGTTTTAATACTATATAACTTGCAGTTCCATATTTTATTTAGACTTTTAAAAGCTGATGTTGCTTTGCCAATTCGATTCATAATTTCTTTTTTAACATTTCCTGTGCAATCAAAATTGCTACTTAAAGATTCCAGTGTGATATCTGCATTACTTGCCATAGGTGTCTTCATTATATTTGTTTTTCATAGCTTATCTGCAGTCCAACTTTTGATGCTATAGATGACAAGTTGTCTGTTTTTCTTTTGCATATCTTGGTTGTTTCTACTTAACAAGGCAATATCATCTGCAAAATCCAAATCTTCTAGTTTACTATTTTCTACCCAATCGATGCCAGTTTCACCCTTGCAACATTTTCGCATCACCCAGTCAATGGCCACTCCAAACAATAGCGGAGATAGAATACAGCCTTGCTTTACTCCGGTTTCAACCATAAACCAGTCGCTGTATTCACCATCAGTGCGAACTGCACACTGTGAACCATCATAGAGGCTCTTAATAATGTTTATTATTTTGTCTGGTATTCCATAGCATCTCAGAATATTCCACAGAGAGATTCTGTGTAGACTATCAGTCTTACATTATATTGATCGATAAATACTATTGCTCATAGATTCTCTGTTGTCTGTATTAAATGTCATCACTGGCTGTTTAGATGTCTGTATCATCAATGAGGAATTCTGAAATCTTTTCTCTCAGTTCTTCCCTGTGTGGAAAATATAAAGAATAGTATTTAATTATTGAATGAGAGGTTTAGGTGCTGGTCATGCGGGTGTTCGCTGCAATGAGACAGAGGACACGCTTGCATAGATTGTAGGGGAGTTTTAAGGTGGATAAGTGGGATGTCTTTCGGTCTCATGGTGACTTACTGTTGGATGAGGACACTAAATTGACGTTGAATCAATCCAGTGATTTAAGGAGTTTAGAATTACATGTCGTACAAGTAAAACTGGATGCTTGAGGGGTAGAGAGAGAGGTGTGTTTAACCAGCGAGCCACAAGTACCATCAGTATGCATCATCATCAAGGTGCGTATCCTTTATAGGACGTTGCTCTCTTTGCAGCGCATCTGAAATTCACTCTGACTCTAGTCAGTTCCACCCACTTCCGATGGTCATGTTTATGGTTTCTTTAATATCTTGTAGTCATCTTCTTGGTCTGCCTCTGCATCCTGGGACCCTGCCCTCTAATAATGTTCCTTCCAGGCCACCGTGACGCTTAATGTGACCAAAGTATCCAATTTTTCTGTATAGTATGTTGTTTATCAGTCAATTCTCTTTAATATTTAGTTCTTTCAGGACATCAGTGTTCTTTCTTATTAGCATGCATGCACTTGCGGCATCTGTTGGGAGAAATTGAATACCTATGGGTCTGTCCGGAATGCTGTGACGTGAGTTCAGTAACCAATGAATGAGAATGAGCAAGAATTAATAGACCATCGCGACAAAACTAGAAAGGAATATGGACTGGACATTAACATCCAGAAATGGAATACTACGGTTATTGGTTCGAGAGAGGACTGCTATTTACCCATAACACGGGATGGGTTGGTTGAAGCCAGAGCATTTACCACTCACCGGTGGGTTCTGCGATGTCACCTTATGAGACCCCATCCTGCTCCCCGCCCTTTGGTCTGGCCTTTCACCTTCAGTCGGCTTGGTTACACCTGCCAGAAGTTAGACTCCTGCGACATAGCCTGAAGGATCATAAAGGCACACAAACCCTCCAACCGCGTTAAGGTAGGCTAATGTGAAGGGAAACATATCACAAAGAGTGATTAAAATTGGTCGTAAAGAACACGCAAAGAAGATGAAGACAACCATGTACGAATATCTCACCTCTGTCTTGATTCGGCAGATGTCTTGATTATAAAAGCAGGCAGATGGGATGCATCATAGTTCTGTCACAGAGGAGAGAAGACATAAAACAAGAAATCAGCAAAAATTAGAAACACTTTCTTTAACAAACAAACTATTTAAATATGTGGCTAAATGCCTTTGCCCTGCGTTCCGAAAGCAGTGATTTCGAATCTGGACCGCACTGCTTCTGTTCACAAGTACATTTTTTCAGAGACCTCTAGGATTGTTGCAGGAGCTACAGAGTTTGTGCTTTATGTAATACTCGTGGCAGATAGTGTGCCATTTCTGCGGAGAAGGATCGAACCATTTGGGGTAAACCCGCACAATGAAGTAAATCCTTCAGCTTTATGCAATTAAAATGTATTGTATGTGGCCGTTATCAATAGCATTCCAGAACATGATTTTTTAAATAGTACAAGTATCTTCTTCTTTGTGTTCATTCTTTACGACCAATTTTAATCACTCTTTGTGATATGTTTGATCTTTGCCAAGAACGTATATACATTGCACATTGGTTTGGTAGGCCCCTAAATGCATAGACTTCTACACGCTTAGGACACATGCATCCAATTTCAGCCAAACCTCCTTATCGCCTCTTACGACATGCGTGGCAGGTAACAGTGGTTCTATTCTTTACACCCCAAATTTGGGCTCCAGTAACCACTCGGGTGAGTACAAGTATGAAGATGACTACTTTCTTACTTATTTCTCTCCGCTCCTCACGGAGCATAGGGCCTCAACAGTTGTTCTCCACTTTTCCTGGCCTCTGTTTTCTATATGGTTTCCAGTATCCTTCAGTTCCTCAAGAAGATTACATCTGCAAGTCTGTTTAGGACGTCTACTTTACCGTTTTCATTGTGGGTTCCCTTTAAGAGCTTGTCTAGTGACACTCGACTATGTCTTACGCATGGTATGCCAACCAATCGTCATTCCTTCCTCCTAACCTAGGTCATCATGGGTTCCTGTCCTGTTCTTAACCACTGGTCACTCTCTCTCACGATCACCGCCCAGATCGATGTACCGACCCCCATAAATTCTATTCATGTGGAAAGCTGATTCATGCAGCCTTAGCATTAGTGTGTTTTACGTCACATCTTCAGCACCATTTGGAGCTCCGGTGATTATTCTTCGGCGATGTGTCCGATTTCAGCCAGCGTTCTGGGTTGCTCTTTGATCTCAGTTATATGAGGACTATCGTCATAGCACTCCGGACATGTCCATAGGTGCTCCGATCTCCGCCTCAGCAAATCCAGCGATCCAACACGCCAGTTCGATGTTGATTAATTCTTTGCATGTTACCGGAGCCCAAATATGGGGTGTAAAGAATAGAACCGCTGTTGCCTGCCATGCATGTCGTAAGAGGCAACTAAGGAGGTCTGGCTGAAATCGGATGCACATGTCCGCTAGGAATGCTAACCCGAAACAAATGCTTGCAGAAACGGATGCACCAGGCCGTAAGGCGCATAACATGGTGTAACGATCCCTCACAATGAGGAATGGGATAACGGATTCTACGGTTGCCAATCTGCCGTGGAGATTTAACCATGCAGTAAGGGGTCAAAGGCTCATGAGGTCATGGTGGTAACATGAGCCAGGGTTAGTGAGGGGGCGCGCTAACCAAGACCCTGCCCCCAACCTCCACGCGGTGACCCTGGAAACAGACTATGGTTCCGGTCTGGCTAAGAGGGGCAGGGATCGGGAGAACTACTGGTAGTGGTAGCAGTGCAAACGAAACACGATAAAGATACATACAAACAAAATGCACTAATCTCCTGACCGATGTCCAACAAGATATTGCCCAAGTCCCTGAACGCAGAGAAACAGCAACGAAACGTCTCAGACATGGATGAGAGGTGCATCCAGTGACCAAACGTATGCCCACGTAGGGCGAAGCTCGAAGCCCTGAGGAGGGGCAAACATTGCCAGCCCGTCGGCAAGAATAAATAAGACAGGACCGTGAACGAATAAAAGTCTACCCTCGTGTTGGTGCGAGAAGATTGCAGCTGACCTAGCATTGGTAGCCTGGTGCAGACACATGTACTGGGCAAGGTTTGCCGGCAAAGAACAAGTTGCGTTTTAGTGCATAACAAACTACCCGCCCTGGGAAAACCGTGCAAGGTACTGTGCGACTAAAAATTAACATCCCCGGGAAGAACTGAGGTTGGTGATTCCTAACGGGACTGCCAGCCATGGGGCAACCGGCCAATGTTCGATTGCAGTCGTAATCAACATCCCCAGAATAACTGGGCGGGTGATGGCGGCAGAAAAATACACAGTTACGCTGATAGCGCCGACTGAAGCGACCCTCTACATTGTTTGTACTCGGCCCCATGCCAGTGCTTTCTACGTTAATTGCAAATTGCCACGTACCAATGCGCGTCTAGAAAAGGCTGAGAATGTTCCTTCTCCGGATCAGACTCAAATTACGGTAAAGCAAGGCCGACAATGCTACGGACCTGACAGGAAGTCCGGTCTGAACATTGGCGAAGGCCGATACTTTACACAGTGTCTTATACAAGTAAGACGCCGTCCGAGGATAAGCTTACAAGCCCAGAGAAATATTTCTCAGTCAGAACGGGCATGAACAGCGTAACTCACTGTCCCGCGTAGATCACAAAGCCCAAAATACGGCAAAGCTGATCGTACCCTAGGGAAAGCTCACCTTAGTAAATCAAAAGCTGGCTGAAACGAACACCCCACCGAAGGATAAGCAACTGGGCTCCAATAGGTGCTGAAGGCTGGTGAACGTACATTACGTTCGGACGTTTGGCTGTTTATATATCACAATGAGAATGATTAAAACAGGCCTAGAACGATCGAAGAAGAAGAAGAACCATGCAGTAAGAATGTCAGACCTGCCATCACGAGGGTGGCCAAAACTTACTGTGGGAAGAGGTCGGCACAAAAGGGGAAACAGAAATCATAGGAATTATATCCTACATAACTGCCCCCAGTATGCAGACTTGAGAAGAAAGAGGTGGCCCACTTACACCAGCGTCCAAGACAAACTGTATGGTGTGACCGTCTGTCTTTATTAGAGAATCCTAAATCTAGTGAGAATGCAGAAGAAGATGTATGCGCTTCGACACGGGCCTTCCACTGCATCCGTTGGTTTCTGCTAAGTTTTTATACTAAGTTTTTTATTTTATCTTTCCACTGTCTCTACTACTGCAAGCTCCTTCTTCCACATTCACACGGGATCAAAGGTATGAATTTCACAAACTGCTGTGTTATCGATATAAGGGAAGACTGCAGTAAAACTATGTAGCAATGGCTACAACTCTACAATAGAAGATGACAAAAGAACCAGAACCTCAAAGGAGGAACTTGAGAAGATGGTGCAGAGTAGCATCAATCAACGGAGAGTGGCTGTTGTAGATCTGTTTCACAGAAAACTAAAAAGATGAACCCAACAATTACTTACAAAATTCTGCAATGTTAGCACATCCATAGCATAAGTTTTGATTTAACTCTGAACAGCTGAGGAATAGAAAAAGAAATATTCTTATGTTAAGTCTTCTGATGGCAATGGGTCAGTTCTGATTGTCTCCCCTTTAACCAGCCAGATCCAACACTGTAAAAGTGTTGTCAAGTTCTGATCGTCTCCCCTTTAACCAGCCAGATCCAACACTGTAAAAGTATTGTCAAGTTCTGATTGTCTCCCCTTTAACCAGCCAGATCCAACACTGTAAAAGTATTGTCACGTTCTGATTGTCTCCCCTTTAACCAGCCAGATCCAACACTGTAAAAGTATTGTCAAGTTCTGATTGTCTCCCCTTTAACCAGCCAGATCCAGCACTGTAAAAGTATTGTCACGTTCTGATTGTCACCCCTTTAACCAGCCAGATCCAACACTGTAAAAGTATTGTCAAGTTCTGATTGTCTCCCCTTTAACCAGCCAGATCCAACACTGTAAAAGTATTGTCAAGTTCTGATTGTCTCCCCTTTAACCAGCCAGATCCAACACTGTAAAAGTATTGTCAAGTTCTGATTGTCTCCCCTTTAACCAGCCAGATCCAACACTGTAAAAGTATTGTCAAGTTCTGATTGTCTCCCCTTTAACCAGCCAGATCCGATTGAATGAAAATGGAAAGATTTACAAAGCAACAACTTTGAATCCCATGTCACAATGTGTTTCCGGGACCCGCAGGTGTAGCAAAGAATATTAACACTGATCCTGCATGACATGTCGTAAGAGGAAACTAAGGCAGGGGCCTAGGAAAGCTACCCTAGTGAATAAAAAGCACTCCAGAAATCAAATGTATTGGCCTACGTGCAGGTGCATAACTGGCACAGCTGAATTGATCACATACAAATCACAAAGAGTGGTTTAACAAGTGCTTGAGTGGAGCGGTAGAAGAAGAAGAAGAATCCTATGCATACCACTAAAAGGGCACTGTGCTAAAGAGAAAGAATACAACCAACAGCTTTTGCAAAAGCAAAAAGAAGTCAATGCAAGCGGTGGACCTCATAGATAACAGAAGCGACAAAAAACACTATTTATGAAGCGCACACAAAAACATATTCTATAAATTTTTTCTTATCCTGACACTGGGAGCTTAAACAGGTTTAGAGAAAAGATGAAAGACAGAAGAAGTAACAATTGATAAACTATTTGTCTAATCTTGTACAGAAATCATCACCTTAGTTTAGTATCAGTGCACCCTTGCTTACAGTTGCTGTCCTGGCTTCGTCCACATTCACCATCATCATCAGGAGAACAACACCCAGAAGACGTCTGCTTCTGAGCCGACCTTGACATTTTCTCTGAGAACTCAATTGCAAACAGAGCTGAAGATTGGCCAACATCGGTATCCAACGGCGACTGACAAAATAAAATAAAATTACATTTGACAAAAAATCCCTGCCATGAGGTTGTGATATCTGACATACAATAATTTCTTGTTGATCTTCTTCATGCCTTGTCATCATTAAATAGCTTGTCCTGAGCAGAACTTTGCCACCCCAACAGTCCTCCGAATTTCTCTCTCTCATAGGCCAGATGTCCTGCCTCTGCAGTCATCATGTTCAAACCATCAGTTGCATCCTGAATCCATCTTCTCCTTTGTCTTACTCTTCTTCTCTTTGCTAGTATGCTTCCTTCCATGATGGTCTTCTCCAGCCTTTCATTTCCTTTTATATCTCCAAAATATCTCAATTTTCTCTTTCTTATTTGTAGCATCAGCCAGTTTTCTTTGATTTTGAGTTCTTTTTCGATATATCTATTTGTTCTCTTCTCTTGAAGAACTTAAATCATAAATTATAATTGGGCAACTTACTTGACAAAAAGCACAAGTTGAACTGTTCACCAAATCAGGGGACTCCAATTTCTCTGATGTTCTAAAGAGAGATAAAAATAAACAATCTTATAGATTCTGCTTCTTTACTCCTTATCAGGCATCAACTTGAATGTTTAAAGAAAGCTTAGATCTTCTATTTCATGTTGTCGAGATCTACAAAACAAATTCTCTGCAAATGGCTGTATCAGTTTTTTTTATTTCTAGTATTATTATGTGTTCATAGTTCATAAGTACGGTTCCAACTTCACTGCAACGGGTCACCCCATAATTGCTCCATTCCTGTGCCAATGAAAGTCACACGAAATGCTAAGAACTGTGAAATGTTTCCTGTGTGAACGAATTCCAGAATGAAAAGGTCGCATCGCCACAAAAGAAACCTGCACCGCATAAAATGCATATGGCCGTCGCTAGTGTAGCAACACAAAACTGTTCATCACTTGAATTGCAATTCTTGTCGAAGGAACATCAATCATGACAAAATCCAGCTTTCTGATGTGTTATTATTATGTATAACATACCTTTCCTGGTGTGTACATTTTTCCACAAATGTACAACATCCCCTTACCCTGGTGTATACAACATCCCCACTCCTAGTGTGTACAACATCCTCTACCCCTAGTATGTACAACCTCCCTCCCCTTACGATAACTCTTCTCTAGTACAAAGTCTTGCCAAATGTGGACATACCTGACAATATTAGCAACAGTAGAAGTAAAACCAGCTTGTAACCCTGTGACAAATGTCTCTGTTAATCTCTCAATACTTGAATCACAGTCTGTCTAAACAAATTATAAACAGAACCAATATTTTAGATTGTAAACAATCAATCATTCAGAATATTGTATATTGTAAGAATGTATATCAAAATCATAGAAACTAGCTAATTCTACTACTTCTTCTTCAAACGCTCCATATCGACCATTTGTTAAAACCAATCTTTGTGACCTGTATGTGATTTGAACCTAAGATTGATTGTACATTGTGCCAGCTATGCCTAAGTAGGCCAGCACATCAGATTTTGCAACGCTTTTATTTACTAGGGTAGCTTCCTAGGCCCCTACCTCAATCACCTCTTAGGACATGCCTCGTCCATGAGTTCCCAGTGCCCTCAAGGGAAGCAAAGAATAGTAACACTGTAACCTAAAGGCATGTCATAAGAGGCGACTGAGGTAGGGGCCTAGGAAAGCTACCTAGTAAATAAAAGCATTGCAGAAATAAGATGTACTGGCCTACTTGAAGGCACATAACTGGCACAACGTACAATCACTCTTTGGCTCAGATCACATAAAAATCACAAAGAGTGGTTAACAAGTGGTTGATATGAGCGCTCAAGAAGATGACATGCCTTGTAGTTCGCAAGATTACTATTCTTTGCTCCTTGCGGCCCGACAACACACATACGACTGATGCTACAAATAAGAATGAGATGGAAGGAGGCATCTTGGCAAAGAGGAGAAGAATATCACAGATATGATGGATTCAGGATGATTTGAACATGACGGCTGCAGAAGCCGTACATCTGGCGTATGAGAGAAATTCTGAAGGCTATTTGGGTGGCACAGTTCTGCTCATATTCTGCCGTTGTCACATAAAGAGATACCGCTAACAACTAAAGCAGATCTCATAAGAGCGATTTTCTGGCCAACACTATGTTACTAGTGTCAAACATGGCCAATAACAGCAGCTAATGAGCGGAAAATCATGACGACAGAGATGAGGTGTCTTAGAAGAGCTGCAGGTGTGACAATAGAGACAAAATTAGAAATGAAGAAATCGGAAGAAGACTGGATGTGAAACCAGTCATGCAATTCATAAAAGAACAACAGATTAAATAGTTTGGACACCTGACAAGAATGCCCTGGTATCGCCTACCAAAGAGAACCACACAGGAAAAGTATAAGTACAAAACAAGAGAAAGACCATGCAAAAGATGGAGCAACGACATCAAGAACAGCCTTACGAAAATGAATATCAGTTTACAAAGTGCCTTAAAACAAGCACACACAAGATCACTACGTTTCCCCACCCAACATGTCTATAAAGAAGTCAATGGTAGAAGAGAAGAAGAAGAAGAGAAAGTTCTGATCAGGAGGAGCTATTTAATGATGAAGAAAGTTTCTTCCACTTCTTTTGTCGTCACACTGCTACCAGGTTCTTACCCAGTGTCGTCACACTGCTACCAGGTTCTTACCCAGTGTCGTCACACTGCTACCAGGTTCTTACCCAGTGTCGTCACACTGCTACCAGGTTCTTACCCAGTGTCGTCACACTGCTACCAGGTTCTTACCCAGTGTCGTCACACTGCTACCAAAGAAAGTATAAACACATAAAAATACTGATCATCTTTTCTTCTCGTTAGTATTGTTTAGTAATGTCTGCCTGTGTGGTGCCGGAGCCCGCAAGGAAGCAAAGAATAGTACCACTGCGACCTACAATGCATGACTGATGTAGGCCCTAGGGATGCTACCCTAGTAAATAAAAAACAGCGTAGAAATCAGATGTGCTGGCCTACTTGTAGGCGCATAACTGCACAACGTACAATTGCTCTTAGGCTCAGATCACATACAAATAACACAGAGTGGTTGACAAGTGATTGATATGGAGTGTTCAAAGAAGAAGTTTAGTAATGTTCACACAAGATGTGGAGATCAGCGGCAGCGTAGTGGTTAGTGCACCTGCTTTGTAAGCGCATGGTCCAGGTTCAATTTCACAGTGGGAATGGAATTTTGTTTAAATGATTATAACGGTTCTCAGGCCGAAACAGCCTCAATGGGGTCTCTGAGAAACACTGGGAGGTAAAGGAGGCCGGTGTAATGTCGGCAATATCACCCATCGTATGCCGAGCCTCAAAGAAAATTATGAGCCCAACACTATATTGCCTAATATAATACGAGGAAGTCAATGTAAGCACAAATGGCTGTAGAAAAATAACTAAACATGATAACAACTTGAAACCAGTTTATTTTTATACATACATTGTTCCTTTATTCTCAACATATTTACCAACATTGATGCACTTGTCCATCGTTTATCAATCTCCAAACGCTGCATAGAACTGCGGCTCTGTTTTCTAAACCATGTTTCACTTCACATTCAATTGGCGTCATAA
Organism: Arion vulgaris; assembly: GCA_020796225.1. Taxonomy (NCBI): domain Eukaryota; kingdom Metazoa; phylum Mollusca; class Gastropoda; order Stylommatophora; family Arionidae; genus Arion; species Arion vulgaris. Next base: position 5,153,121 of record CM036755.1, read on the forward strand.
TTCCGCCAGGTGGGTTTCAGTTGGCCAAAGGTGGAAATCTAGGGGCTAAGTCGGGACTGTAAGGTTGATGTTCCAGAACTTTCCACGGTAGTTGGTTAATTTTCTCCTGAGTTAGTGGCGATGTGTCTGGCATTGTCATGAAGAAGCAACACTCTTCTAGTCAGCAACCCTGGACGTTTTCGATTGCATCATGAAGCATCGATAGAACTTCACAGTATGATTCAGAATTCACATTGTCACCTTTCCTTGAAATTGTTAGCACTCCTGACAATCCCAGAACACCGCAGCATGACTTTCCTCGCTGATGGCGTACCGAATTTTCTGACACAGGTGAAGAGATGTTTCACTGATTGAGCACGCTTTGATTCGGGCTGGTAGTGATGCACCATGATTCATCCTCAGTACAATCTGTTCAGCATGTCTTCTTTCATCTTGATCGACAGAGATGATGCAGGACAGGCCAATCAGTTCATTTGTGTTCTCTTTCAATTGTCTGGTACCCACATTTCTTCAAGTGTGCTCAATGTGGGTACCCAGACAATTGAAGGAGGAACACAAAATGAACCGATTTGGCTTGTCCTTGCATCATCTCTGTCGATACGAAGATGAAGGAGAAGACATGCTGAACAGGATTGTTACTGAGATGAATCATGGTGCATCACTACCAGCCGAATCAAAGCGTGCTTCAATACAGTGGAAACATCTTTCTTCACCTTGTGTCAGAAATTCAGATTCGCCATCAGCAGGGAAAGTCATGCTGCGTGTTCTGGGATTGTCGAAGAGTGCTTTCAACCATTTCAAGAAGAAAGTGACAATGTGAATTCTGAATCTACTGAAGCTCTATCGATGCTTCATGATGCACCAAAAAACGCCCAGGACTGCTGACTACAGGAGTGTTGCTTCTTCATGACAATGCCAGACCAATACGGCTCGACTAACTCAGGAGAAAATTAACCAACTCGGTGGAAAGTTCTGAACATCAACTTACAGTCCCGACTTAGCCCCAACGATTTCACCTTTGGCCAACTGAAACCCACCTTGGCGGAGACATTTCGAATGACGCTGAATTGAAGTAGTGAAAACTTGGTTTAGAAAACAGAGCCGCAGTTCATGCAGCGTTTGAAGGTTGATAAACGATGGGATAAGTGCATCAATGTTGGTGGAAATTATGTTGAGAAATAAAGGAACAATGTATGTATAAAAATAAACTGGTTTCAAGTTGTTATCATGTTTAGTTATTTTTCTACAGCCATTTGTGGCTTACTTATTGACTTCCTCGTAATTAATAATAATTCCTCACGTACGTTATGCGTACGTATGGCCTGCAAAAAATTTTTCCATGCTGCTCATTCTCTTCCATGGAATTGAGACCGATATTTCTTGCCTCTCTCAGCAGCAAAGTTCATTTCAGGTCTCCCTCTTTCTTGAACCCTTTGCTTCCCACTTCAATGACTGCTTTGATCATTTCTTCTCAAGGTATGCCCAACATATCTCTATCTTCCTTCTTATAACAGCTGTTACTAGTGGTTGAGTGACATTTCTTCTCAAGGTATGCCCAACATATCTCCATCTTCTTCTTATAACAGTTGTCACTAGTGGTTGACCAAATATTTCTTCTCACGGTGTGCCCAACATATCTCTATCTTCTCCTTCTTATAACAGTTGTTACTAGTGGTTGACTCAAACATTTCTTCTCAAGGTATTCAACATATCTCCACTCCATCTTCTCTTCTTATAACAGTTGTCACTAATGGTTGACCAGACATTTTCTGATTTCATCACTTCTGAATTCGTCCCATTTTATGTTCATTATTTTCGTAGACATCTACTTTCAAATGTAATATCTTCTTCGTATTCAGCGATCTCTGGTCATGCGCTTAATTTACTGTGAACCACAAACTGGGCAGTCAGCTTCAGGTCTGTCAGGTTTCCCAAAAGCTTAGTTTCAGGTCGACTGGGTGTGGCCACATGTTGAAAATGTAATATAATATAATCAATATGTCTCATGGTATAAAACAGATCCTTTTGTTTATCTATAACAACCAATAGACCATCAATGAGAAAACTATATGATATAACTGAAGTTATGAAATAAAATACCTTTGTGGTAATACTTGGTATGAAGATGCTGTCCACTTGAAACAAATTGTTGTACATTGTAAGCTCTTTAGAACTGAGATCTCTGCAGATAAGTAAATGGCAACCAAGTTTTTAGTTTGTAGCTTCAAGTTGTTATAACTTGGACTATGTCATTGGTTGCTAAGTTATGCTTTCATGTCATTGGTTGCTAAGTTATGTCTTCATGTCATTGGTTGCTAAGTTATGTCTTCATGTCATTGGTTGCTAAGTTATGCCTTCATGTCATTGGTTGCTAAGTTATGTCTTCATGCCATTGGTTGCTAAGTTATGCTTTCATGCCATTGGTTGCTCAGTTATGATACCAGTAGTATAAAATGTTGAAGGTCATGGATAGTATCCAAAGTTAAGGACATGATTAGACCAGTTAGAGGGTAGAGACAGAATTAGACAGGTCAAAGGGTAGGGACAAGATTAGACAAATCATAGGGTAAGGACACGATAAAGTACACCTTGGCCGTGTAAGAAGTGAATTTCTTCATTTCTGTATTCTTTGCTTCTTTGCGTTCGTTCTTAAGACCAATTTTAATCACTCTTTGTGATATGTTTGATCTTTGCCAAGAACGGATGTATGTCCCATTGGTTTGGTAGCCCCTAAACGCATAGACTTCTAACGCTTAGGACACATGCATCCGATTTCAGCCAAACCTCCTTAGTCGGCTCTACGGGCATGCATGGCAGGTAACAGTGGTTCTATTCTTTTGCACCCCAAATTTGGGCCCGTAACCACTCGGGCAGTATCTTTACTTGAAAAAGGCCTTTTGGTCTCAAACGTTGCTGTGTTTTTTGTAAAACTACAGTACTTTTTTTTTTACGTGTTTATCGACATTGCTACATAGTTTTACTGCAATCTTCCCTATATCGACATTGCTACATAGTTTTACTGCAGTCTTCCCTATATCGACATTGCTACAAGTTTTACTGCAATCTTCCTTATATCGACATTGCTTCATAGTTTTACTGCAATCTTCCCTTATATCGACATTGCTACATAGTTTTACTTGCAATCTTCCTTATATCGACATTGCTACATAGTTTTACTGCAATCTTCCCTTATATCGACATTGCTACATATAGTTTTACTGCAATCTTCCCTTATATCGACATTGCTACATAGTTTTACTGCATTCTTCCATTATATCGACATTGCTACATAGTTTTACTGCACCTTCCTCAAATCAGTATGGACACGACTCAAGCTAGACACCAATCGTGTGTTACTGATCAAGAAAATCATACAAGCATAATACCATGTTCCCCATTATACCACATGGCATGAAAATAGGTTCCTGACTTGTACATTTGATAAGGTCATATTGTAAACAGTTATCTTAGATGACGCTCTAACACATAAGTTGCTTACCTAACGACTTACAAACACAACATCCCATTTCACGGTCACAGAATGCCTAAGAAAAAAGGAAGACAAAAACTGGACAGATAATGTATAAATATTTTTATTGTTCCTGGAAACATACACAATCAATCAAGTGCAGCCTGCCAGTGTAGGTGATCATGTCTCTCCACAACTCTCTCTCTCCTTGGTACAGTTAATCAGTTCTGACGCCGATCTTATTTAGAATAAAGATGTCAGACCATCCAACATCCTTTTCTTCTGCCATCCACGATCTCTGCTTCCCTGTAATTTACCAATTATCATCTATCCATCTTTTTCGTGGTCTTCCTCTAGCCTTATTTCCCAATGTTCTGTTGTAGAAGACTGTGTATACAGTGGAGTTTGGTTGCATTTTCATGAAGTGACCGAACCATTTCCTTCTTTGTTTCTCAATGTGATCACAAAGTTCTCTTATGCTTCGCTTTCTTCTTCAAACGCTCATATCGACCACTCTTTGTGATTTGTTGTTGTGATCTGAGCTAAGAGCGATTGATAAGTGAGAGTGATAGTTGTGCCAGTTATGCGCCTACAAGTAGGCCAGCACATCCGCCTTCTGTGACACTTTTTATTTACTAGGGTAGCTTCCCTAGGCCCCCTGCATACAGTCGCCTCTTTCTACAATGCCTTGTAGGTCGAGCGTTATTATTCTTTGCCCTTTACGAGCCTGGCAACACATGGGCGGAGTTTATCTTACTAATTGGTATCAGACCGGGATTGGCGCTGGGAGTGTCGTCACAAGCGACTCATGGTAGGGTCATCTTAAAAATCAGACATTTTTTCCCCCCAGTGGTTACCGGGCCCAAATTGGGGTGGAAGAATAGAACCACTGTTACCTGCCATGCATGTCGAAGAGGTACTAAGGTGGTTGGGCGTGGGGCTAGCTACTCACACCATAAAAACATTAGATGGTTACAGAACGGAGAGCTGAACGAGTAAACGCTGGCTGAAACGGACACATCGCTGAAGGATAAGCACCAAGACTTCAAATGGTGCTGAAGATGTCACGTAAACCACACCAATGCTAAGGTTGCATGAATCAGATTTCCACATTAATAGTGGAAATTGGGAATAAAATTATTGGGAGATCTGGTACATCGGTCTGGGCGGTGATCGCGTGAGAGAGAGATACATTTTTTTACTCACCGTATCCAGGGAAACTTGTGTCCCTCGACCTTGAGCCACATCAGTTAGAATTCGAATGGATAATCTGGTTGAACACTCCAGTGTCAGAACTTTGCTGAAACCCAGCTACGACGATAGAAACTATCAGCTGATTTCTGTAGTGGAAATATAAAAACTTTCATTACAGAACTTGCCAGATATACTGTCAACAGAGGAATTTCCAGACTAAGAAATAAATGTTGCATGCATATGCTGGCCAAAATAAAATTAAACAACTAAAATGAGTATGGGATTGAAATGATAGGAAAACAAAGATTAGAATACTAAAAGCATGCATATTCTCCGAGGCAACATATGGGTGTGAAGCATTAACATTTAACAAATCAGTGGAAAAACATATATGTGCTTTTAAATATAAGTGTTACAGAAGAATCCTCTGTATATCATGGACAGAGAAGAGAACAAAAGATCTATCCCAAAGAACTCAAAATCAAAGAAAACTTGCTGATGCTACAAATAAAAATTGAAATATTTTGAACATACTGTATAAAGAAACACATAGGTTTGAGCAGACTTTGAAAGGAGGCATCCTGGCAGAGAGAGAGGAAGACCACAGACAAGATGGATTCAGGATGTAACTGATGATTTGAGCACGACGGCTGCAGAGGCGGGACATCTAGCATATGAGAGAGAAATTCAGAAGAACTGCTAGGGTGGCAATGTTCTGCTCAGGACAAGCTATTTGATGATGATATGCTGGCTGAGATGGTATGATATTCTCAAAACATGTAATCACAAAGTACTGTAGTTTTACAAATTACAAAAACAATGACAAAATACAGCAAGTTTTCGACCAACAAGGCCTTTATCAAACAAGCATAACAACAGGAGTGACAAATTTTAAAAAAACAAATGGACGACTAAAAACAAACATTTCTAATGAAAATCTGGGAATAAAAGACCGAAATAAATGTAACACAAAAACACATAAAAACTAGAAATAGAACGGAAGAGAAACAATGAAAATCTAGTAAATATATAACTTGAATACATGCAACATATCCCATATAGATTACAAGGCATGGGAAGAGAAAGTACTAAGAAGCATAGGAATGTAAATGTTGAGCCACGTGATGCAAGGTACCATACAAAGAAATCAACCGATTTTCCAGAGCAAATCGACTGCGATCAACCGAGGAACATGATTGGATGGCTATAAGGTATGCATATTGTCAAACTGAGGAGTTTATGGAGAGACAAGACAGATTCAATGATGTCAGAAGTGAAGAAAGATGCTTGGCTGGATAGAACACACTATGAGAGAATCTAGAGGGGAGTATAAAAGAAGGGTCCTTTCCTGGAACCACAAGGAAAGCAAAAGAGTGTAAAGCCTAGAAATACATGGAGAAGATATTTAGAGACAGAGATTAATGACATAGAGATGGAGGAAGCTGCAGATGGTATGATAAGATTACAAACGAGGAACTCAGAACTAAGCAGATACCAGAGGAGAAAAAGCTACGGAAGAGACTCCGGTGATGGATAGGACATTGGATAGGACATACACCGACCAGAAGCATTGCAAGACAGGCATTGTTTTGAAACCCACAGGGAAAGAGGAGATGGGGAAGGCCTAGACAGACCTGGAGGCTGATATTAAAAGGATAGGTAAAACATGGAAAGAATTGGAAGGATGGCAAGAGAGAGGAAGAGCTGGAAGAAGTTTGTTGAAGATCTGTGCTCCGTTGGGAGTTGAATGGTGAAGAAGAAAGGAAGCTGCAGGAGATGGCAAAGATAGAAAGACTTGGCATGAGTTGGTTGAGGTCTATACACATAAGAATAAATGGCAGAACATCGCGAAAGACAAGAGGAAGACCAAGGAAAAGGTGGATAAATATGGTGCTAGAATCATATCAAAAGATGTGGAACTCCATCACTCAAACCGTCCAAGAAGCGGAAGACAACTAAAGAAGATGATGACACTGAGCTTCAACCCAGTAGCAGTGTATGAAAACAGAAGATGACCTGGCTACAACCCATAGCAGTGTGATGCAAAAAGAAGAACAAGAAGATGACACTGAGCAAACCAGTAGCAGTGTGACGCAACAGAAGATGACATGAGCTACAACTCAGTAGCAGTGTGATGACAAAAGAAGAACAAGAAGATGACACTGGGGCTACAACCCAGTAGATGTGGCTGACAACGGAAGATGACACTGAGCACAACTCAGTAGCAGTGTGATGACAAAAGAAGAAAAGAAAGATGACACTGAGCGCAAACCCAGTGCAGTGTGCCCACAACGGAAGATGACACTGAGCTACAACTCAGTAGCAGTGTGATGACAAAGAGAACAAGAAGATGACACTGAGCACAACCCAGTAGCAGTGTGGCAGAACAGAAGATGACACTGAGCCTACAACCCAGTAGCAGTGGATGACAAAAGAAGAACAAGAAGATGACACTGAGCTACAAGCTCAGTACAGTGTGATGACAAAAGAAGAACAAAAAGATGACACTGAACTACAACCCAGTAGCAGTGTGATTTACAAAAGAAGAAGAAAGCATTTTTTCTTTTTTTTCAAACGCTCATATTGACCCTTGTAAAACCACTCTTTGATTTGTATGTGATCTGTGCCTAAGAGCGATCATACGTTGTGCCAGTTATCCGCCTACAAATAGACAGCACATCTGATTTCTGCTGCACTTTTTATTTACTAGGGTAGCTTCCCTAGGCCACTACCTCTGTCACCTCTTACGACATGCCTTGTAGGTCGCAGTGTTACTATTCTTACTAACTTTGCCAGTACACCATCTTACAAAAATATTCCAGCTCCATCCTGAAAAAACCCAGCACACAGTTATCTTTACTGATAGTAAGTCAGTGCTACAGGCACTAGAAAATGCAAACCCTGAGAGCTATGCATACCGGTCCCTGTCACTATCCACAGTTATTATCAACGCCTTACGCGCTGGTACAGTGGATACCAGGACACAGCAACATACAGGGAAATGAAAGAGCAGACATACTTGCAAAGGCAGGAGCAAATAGTCAACAGCATGACAGACCAATAACTCTGCAGACTGCTAAACAAATAATAAAAAGTAACAAAAAGGAGGAGTGGATGAATGAATGGGCAAAACAGGCAGAGCCCTCTTTAAACACAAGACCACTCCAAATCCCAAAGATGCCATAATCACCTCACAGACAAGAACAAGTCATTATTTTCTGCCTTAGGACACAACATGTGCCCCGGAATGCTCACCTACATCGCATCCAACAAAAAGATTGCCCTAAATGTCAACTGTGTGACTATTCAGAAGAAACTGTCACACACCATCTCTTCCAGTGCCCTGCACTCAGTGACCTCGCCACAAGTACCTACTTCCAGACCCAGATGTTGAAAACTCTCTCTATGCTAACACACCACAACTCAGACAGACCTTTAAATTCACTGCCATGGCCTCAAGTCGAAGGGCAAATACTCAGATGTCTACTGGATCGGTAAAGTAAAGTAAGTACTACCCATGCCACTCCGGTAACACACAGGCAGAGAAAACATTTAATCTTTAACAGACAATGCTTGGTATCAATAGCTGATGCACCTTATCATGACCTTAAGAAGAAGAAGAATATGATGCACCCTACCTGGAACTACTCCCCTGACAGTCTATATGTTACAGTACTTAAGGCTAGTCCAGAAGAACTAATACAGGTCTTCTTCTTCTTGTTTTGTCATCACACTGTTACCAGGTTGTTGCCTATGGTAAGGAGTTTATTGTTTTGTCTTGCGCTGTTCTAGGGCTTGGGTGATAGTTATTTTGCTTTGACAGATTCTGCTATGCCATCTATCCATCATTTTCTTGGTCTTCCTCTCGTAACTACTACAGCTGTATTCAAATGGCAGTATATGATCCCAGACACAGATGTCCTAAAAAGAGCTGCTCTCCCAGCATCTATACAATCTTGATGCAGTTCCAGACACGATGGGCAGGACATGTGGCTCGAATGCCAGATTGCAGAATACCTAAACGACTTTATGGTAAGTTGTATAGCAGTAAACGCTCACAGGGTGATCAGAAAAAGCGATTCAAAGACACACTCAAGAACTCAATGAAATCCTTTGGCATAGATGTTTTCAACTGGGAGAATGTTGCTCAGGACAGATCAGCCTGGTGCACACTTCTTCCAACACCAGCATGGATGGAACAAAACATCAAAATAGAAAGGCAGTAAAACTCCCCACAAGTGCAAGTATACCTTGCCCACACTGTACAAAAACATTTCAAGCCTGCATCGGGCTCACTAGTCATCTACGCGCACACAGACAAACATAACGCAACTACATTTCCTTGGATGAAAATTTGTGTGTCATCATCACCCGTGATGGACGAGCATCAACTATAGCTGTAAACTTTAGGGATAAAAAACTATATCCTTACCTAAGATTTCGGATAAAATCCTCTTGACTGGTAAGTGATGCCAGATTATTTATGAGTAATTCTTTAGCTCGCACACTGTGACGAGGATGGAAGTGATAATGAGCCTGGATCCTTATCCTCAACCCTGATAAAGAGGCAATCTTCTACCTTATTGTCTTTATCTCATAATGTCTTTGGAGTGTGTTGACCTCTTTCAATTTTCAGAGCCTATTATTTGAAAATAGAATATGAAAGTTAAAATATCATCATGATCAAGTAGCTTGTCACCTCTGGAACTTTGTTTCCATGACAGCAGTCTGTGCAGGTTGACCGGTGTCAGCAGCAGTCATTCTGAGATCGTCAATGGCATCTTGCTTCCATCGTTTTCTAGGTCTTCCTCTCATTCTTCTTCCAGGCACCATTCAATCCAAAATTATCTTCTCTAGGCCCTCATGTTGTTTGATGTGTCCGAAATATTTAATTGTCCTTGATGTTATGCTATTTAATATTAGAATATGTCGAGAAAAAAAATCTAATAATAAGCTGTCTTCTGCAAACATTTGAAAGGAGAAACAAATTACTTCCCTTGACTAATATCCATTTCTCCATTGGTTAAATAATATAGTCCCAAAAGAGTCGCCCCGAGTGGTTACCGGGGCCCAAATTTATGGTGTAAAGAATAGAACCACTATTACCTGCCATGCATGTCGTAAGAGGCGAATACGGAGGTTGGAAGTGGGGTTTGCTACCCAACCCCATAACAAACCATAGATAGCTACAGAAACCATAACCAGTCAAATTCATAGCTCGCCACCCAAGGAAGGAGAAGGATCCCGCAAAGGGAAAGGGCTAGGTAAAGATGGCCTTGGAAGGCCTTGGTTTTGGATCTTCTTCTTCGCGTTCATTCTTTACAACCAATTATAATCACTCTTTGTGATCATTGCCAAGAACGTTATACGTTGCACATTGGTTTGGTAGGCCCCTAAACGCATATACTTCTGCACGTTTAGGACACGTGCATCCGATTTCAGCCAAACCTCCTTAGTCGCCCCTACGACATGCGTGGCAGGTAACAGTGGTTCTATTCTTTACACCACAAATTTGGGACCCGGTAACCACTCGGGCGATTTTGGTTGGGGTGTATGCCTACCTAGGGGAGTAGAAGAAAGTAAACCAACAAAGAACTGGTGTCGCAGTTGCCACATGCTGAGAGACATACTGAGGAGATCGGAGCATGTATGGACTAAATGGTTTGATGTGCAACAATGAAGATCCAATAACTAAACTAACGTGTTCCAGCATTGTTCATGATTCTCCCTTAAATATGTAAAAGCATTCACTGTCCCCCTCAACTTGACATGGCCTAAAATCTGACCGCAATTTACCTGTGATTTTAATTATTTTTGCATTTAACGTTACTGCTGTTGATTACCTGCTCTAAATCTGTTATGACTGAAGGAAGCCGAGTTCAACATGAGTGTAGAATGTTCTGTCTCAGCTCTTGCCTCTTGTCATTGCTGACATCAAGTACACCACATTCTACGGAAAGAAAAATATCTATTAAAAATAAGAATTTACTTCTTTTATACATAAATTAGCTAAACTACGACCAATTTTGCAGGCATTAAATGACACCAATTTTTAAATGTCCCCATGAATACTACTTCTTCGTTCTTTACGACCAATTTTAATCACTCTTTGTGATGTTTGATCTTGCCAAGAACGTGTATACGTTGCACATTGGTTTGGTAGGCCCCTTCTTCCTTCTTCTTTCTCTGCTTCAACTTTGCTATGCACTACTCCGGTATGTGTCATAAACAGGGCGGTGCGCTTGAGGTCTTCACCGGTTCCCATAGTTTGTCTTGTAGTGTTGTTTCTGTTGGCCAGATCTCCAATCTCTCACTACTCAGACTAGGGCAGTCTTGTAGGATGTGCTCTGGGGACTGCTTGGGTGCTCCACAGGTGCAGGCCGCCGAGTCCCTGAGACCCATTCTGTGGAGGTGTGCTCTGAGACTGCAGTGTCCTGCTCTATGTCTGAAGACTGTGGTCTGTGCTTTTCTGTTTAGTGTATTTATACTGTCGTGCTCTGGCCTGTATCCTCCATTTGTTTTCTCCAGATCATTTTCCTGGATTGTTTCAGGAGAGTCTTTGCTTCTGTAAAACTTTGTGTTGGGTGGTGTTGTGTTAGGCTCCTCCCAGCCTTTGCGAGTTTGTCAGCCTTTTCGCTTCTGGTATGCCACAGTGAGCTGGTATCCACTGTAAGACCAGTTCGGATTTTTTGACAACAAGCTGATATTTTGCCGTATGTCCTGAATGAGCTTGTCTTGTCTGGGACTTGAGATAGCCTGGAGAACGGATCTTGAGTCGCTAAAGACTGCAATATTTTTTGCTGACACTTGCTGGTCGTGAGAATCTGTATGGCTGCAAGAAGGGCTGTTGCCTCTGCTCTAAAGTCGGTGCATGTTTCCCCCTGCTGCCAGAAGTGTTTCTGTGATTCCTGAGGGTGAGTGATGTAGATTCCGCTGCCTCCTTTCTGGTAGCATCTGTGGCTGAGCTATCTGTGAACACATGTGTCCATGTGCTGGTGGGATATTGCTCTCGTAGCATTTGGAGTGAAATGGCTCTTTGCTCTGTCTCTGTTTGTATTTTTGTGGAGATTATTCCTGAGACTTCTAGGTGTATTTGGGCCGTGTTTTGGTAGTATGTCCATGGCTCTGGTATTATGGGTTCCCACATTTCTGGGTCAGTTTCTAGAATGTCTGTATGTTGCATATGAAATTCTCTGGCCAGATGGTTGGGACTTTTCCTTGCAAGTCTGTTTTGTTTTCTCTTTGGGAAATTTGTGTGTAGAGGGTGTTCTTTCAGCCGTTTAGTTTTTCAAACTGGGTGAGTGTTTTAAATTTTCTGCGGAGTTCTAGAGGCTCTATGTCTGCGGTTTTTCCATTTCTACTATAGGACTGCTTTTCATTGCTCCCAGAGTTATTCTTAGGCCCATGTTTTGTACCTTGTCTAGTTTGTGTGTGTTTGTTTTGGCTGCTGTTTCCCAAAAGCTGGAGCCATATTCATGATGGGTCTGACTGCCCGTGTAGACCTGCTTTTAAAATTTTTGAATTTGCGCCCAGGGCGTGCCAGCTAGTTTCTTCATCACAGCAAGTCTTTGTATGGCTTTTCTTTGAATTTTGTCTATGTTTGGCTTCCAGGTAAGTCTGCTGTCTAGGTTATTCCAAGGAAGGTGAGTGTATCTGTTTGGGGTATTGTTTGGTTTTCTAAATTGATGAATACTTTTTCCTTGTGTGGGGAGAGGGAAAAAAAACAGTTGCTGTGGTTTTTGTGTGGTTAATTTTGAGGCCCCAGCTTTTTGTCCAGTTCTCCACTTTTCCACTGTTTTTTTAGTAAAAATGATGTTTTTGAGTGTGTTCTGCAGCTGTCCAGATTGCGAAGTCGCTGCATGTAGGCTGTTTGAGACCTTCTGGGGGCAGCATTTGGTGATGTCATTTATGTATATTAGGAATAGCGTTGGTGCTATCACACTGCCCTGTGGAACTCCTTCCTTCATTTTTGCATCTTGCTGAGGTGGTTGTCTATTTTTACTCTGGCTGTACGTCGGGGTGAGGTTTCTGATCCAGGAGAACATGTTGTGGAGACTCCTGTTTGTAGGACTTTCAGCATTAGGCCATCGTGCCATACCGTATCAAATGCCCGGAGAGGTCAAAAATATGGCTGTTACTTTCTTTCTTTCCTGGAAGGCGTTTTCAATGTCCTGGGTGATGTAAGCCAGTTGGTCCTCTGTGCTTCTGTTTTATCTGTAACCGGTCTAGGCGGGGGTGAGCAATGAGTTTGTTTCTAGGTACCATGTCAGTCTCCTGTTTACTAGCCTCTCCATCAATTTCCCTGCACAGCTGAGTAGGCTGATGGGTCTATAGCTCTTTGGGTCATTTTTGTCCTTGCCTGGTTTCAAGATGGGGTAGATGTGTGCCTCCTTCCAGGTTGATGGAACTTGACCTGTTTTCCAGCTCTGGTTGAAAATGCTGAGGAGAAACCTTTGCCAAGAGGACCAAGGTGTTTAAGGAATTCATTGGTAATTCCATCCGCTCCAGGTGCCTTTTTCTCCTTTAGCTTTTTATTTGGTCTTCTAGCTCCTGCAGGGTAAACATAGCTGTCATGCTGTCTGTTGGGATTGTAGAGTCAAGACTATTCAACAGTTGCTTTGACTGGTTTTTAACTTCCTCTTTTCTTGCCTGTTGAATTTGGACCTGACTTTCCAATTGATAGGTTCTAGCCAATAGGTCTGCTGCTGCTCTGCCGGTGACAAATCCTGTGTCTGTGTGTAGCACAGTTTTGGTCCGTTCTGTCCTGTCACCGTTTAGGGTTTTTGTGAGGTGGTAGGCCCCTAAAAGCATAGAGTTCTACACGTTTAGGACACATGCATCCGATTTCAGCCAAACCTCCAAACCTCCTTAGTTGCCTCTTACGACATGCGTGGCAGGTAGCAGTGGTCCTATTCTTTACACTCCAAATTTGGGCCCCGGTAACCACTCGGGCGACCATGAATACTAAAAGAGCAGTGTTCAACACAATCTTTCTCCGAACATTATGCTATTAGTACCAAACCTGGACGCTGATATCAAATGATAGAAGAAAACTAGTCACAGAGAGATGAAGTGTCTATGCAGAATGCTAGGAGTAACAAGAGACCGGTTTAGAAATGAAGACATCAGGAAAACGTGGGTACAACATCAGTACTGAACTTTATCAAGAAATAACCAATGGACTCCACAGCCGCATGTAAACAAAATTCAAGATTGGCAATTCAGCCATGTGTACATGTGAACAGGCACATCAGAATGCAGAGCACATACTTCAAGACTGCACCGAATATGATACACTGACGTAAACTCACTGGCCTTATGACACAGCACCGACATAAAACTATATGGACCTCTGTGTGAGCTACAAAAGAGACAACGTTGAATATATAGACAATATTTCAAGCATACGAAAAGGAAGGACGAATCAAGAAACAAATTAAATGGTTCAGCCCCATAATCTGATTACCAACAGACAGTGTGCTTCAAAAAGTACTGCTACTTCAGTACAGTGGATACAAAGCAAAAGGCTGTCTCCGCAAAAGGTGGACCTCAGAAATAACAGAGGCGGTGGAAATAACATTAATGATGAAGATCACAAAAAAGCATGTTCTAGAAATCTCTTCTTATGATGACGCTGAACTATCCCATATAGCTCTAGATATTGACAGAATTATTACATCACATGACATCAAAATAACCATGCAGTGGATCCTCGACATTCAAATACACCTGGAAATGACAAAGCAGATAGGCTAGCCAAGAAAGGGTCAACACAGGAACAACCAATCACAGCAACAACTCTCCATACAGCAAAACAAATCCTAATGACAACAAATAAAGAAATTTGGCTGAACAGATGGGCCATGGGAAACACAGGAAGAGAGGTGTACAGCCATATGGCCAGCCCTAACCTTAATGACAACATCAACCACCTTACAAGAAGAGATCAGAGCACCATTTTAGACTCCAACCCAACACGTAACACTTAATAATCACTTGAGCAGAATTCATCCACAACACACTCCAGAGTGCCAACTGTGTGCACATCATCATGAAACAGTTCACCACCACTTCTTTAAGTGTCAAGCACTAGATGACATCAGAAGGACCCTCCTTCCTCCAAGGCCAGATAAATGGAACACATTATACGGAACAAAAGAACAACTTACAAACACATGCAGATACCACTACATAGCATTGGGGCGAAGGGCAAAAACGCCGCTGGATTATTGAAGAAGAAGAAGATGACGATGAACAGGATTAGAGAAAAGAAAAAAGACTATCCGACCTGACACAGGAAATGTCATATTCCGGTATCATCATCAACAGATACTGTTTTTGTTTAGAAGATCGACTGCAATGGACATCCAATGTTCCCTGTCTCTTGCCTTGATGTTGCACTCTTTTTTTTTATTCAGCCCTTCCTGGATGCCCCACAGCTGGTGGACCCAGTTACACGAGTGTAACAAAATTAAGTGCATCATCATTCTTTTGAATGAGAGCTGCTCGGAAATTGCTTAAATGTATTTTGTTGAAAATTGGTTTTATAAAGGCTCCCACCCTTTGACTGCGATCAAGTGGCCACTCCACTTTAATCTTAACCAAAAGGTCATGCGAGGTTGCAATTTACCCATCTTTGGTGATAATTATATAACAGATAGAGGTTAGAGAAATCACCTTCATCCCTGGGCACACAGGAGTCAGGGGTAATGACCGAGCTGATAGATTGGCTGGTATGGCTATACAATATCAGAAGGAAACTGCAATGGGCTGAAATGACATTCTTACGCAATGAGAAAGTCTTTCAGAACAGAAGAGTTTCAAAGTTGTTAATCCCAGTCGCTGACCAGATTGAGAGAGATGAATGTCGATATTGGTACAGCCCAAAAAGAACAACATACCAAATATGCAAAAAAATTGATTTATCACCATCGAACTGATGTGCTGGGCTATTGGGCACTGTTGGATTTATTGCGACAGAAATCGAAGCACCTATGGACATGTCCGGAGTACTATCTATGATGGTAGTCCTCTGATAACTGATCTTGTATTTGATCCCCTAAAGTCAACTCTAATATTGGGCCGCATGCGTAACTGACCGGGGAAAGTCTTACCTAGTTTGAGCTGGTGTGTGTGTGTTTTTTGTGGGATGGGGAAGTATTTTGTATATGTTTGAAAGGTCGTCTGCCCAGCGTGTTCATAGCGCATTGGACTACGGGTGACAAGTCCTCTGTGAGTGCGGGTTCAACTCCGCAGACTGGCAGAAAAGCCACAGATTTCCGGTGTTCGTGGCACCAAACCGAAGGGTTACGATGTCCATGACACCGAGCTGAAGAGCTTTCAGCTCAAGTGCTTCTGGATCCACAAAAAAAAAAATATGTTTGATAGAACACTGCACGCTTTTTTGCAATTTTACTCAATTCTATGCATTCATGGTTATTGGTGAAAAATATTCATAATATTGATATTCCTTATTATTAAACTTAACTTGTTGCATAATATAACTTTGATTTAGCATGTTCAGTTGATTTTAAAATGAATTCTTCTATATACATCAATACTGGAATGTGAGGTCACGCGACGGTTGGGGTCTTATTGCATTGAATTTTTACCAGATTCCGCATAAGTTTAGAATTGCCTGTGGATCCCTGTACCCTTTTGCAATCTAGTATATATCTCTAGTATTTTCGCTTTTACATCCATTTACTACCCCACATATGCAACTGAAATACAGGTTATTACAACATGTGGGGTTGTGGTGTCATTCTTCAGCAACAAAATAAACTGTCTTAAATGAAATAAACCTTCAAAACAAACTCACCATCTACATGAAGTATCGTTGGAATGAATCGAAGTTTCCGATGTGCTCGTTCACTTAAACCCTGCAAAAAAGATGCATTAATGTGAATAATAAGTGGTTTCATAAAGATTCCACAATCCCTAATTTCTTATATATTTCATTCTTCTTCGTCTACTTCTTTGTACTCCTAGAAAAGTGCGTTTGTTATGTAGTGGTCATAACATGTGTTCCTCGCCATTCAGGCGAGTCTTACGCCGACTCCAAAGGTACATGTAATTTAGGTCCCCAAGTAAAGGATGTTGTCAGTAGCACAGCATGCTATCAACTTTGATATCGGAGATCCCAAGACAATCATGCAAGAGTAGATACCAGGAAAGATGATGTACCTACAAATCTGGTAAGAGTGAATCAGATCTAGAGAAACCGAGGAGGCTGCGGTGATACGTAATAAATTTGCGTTTTAAGACAAAGACACGTATGTGTGGTATCACAAAAGCAAACAAAATAATAAAACTAGCAGAAATCCAATGTATCAACTATGTCTTCTTCAAGGAACATACAAATACACACAATGAATCCTAAATGAACTAAATCATGGATCTAAATAGGATGGATGACTACAGATGTAAACAATTTCATACTACCTTTCTGCACGAGAGGACATCAACACATCAAGTAGCGGAGTGTCCGGTCCTTCCGATATGGATAGACGGTAGAGCAAATGTATGACAGGTGAAGATGATACCAGGAAAGAGAAAGACAACGAGAAGATGGGTGCAAGATGTGAATAACAATAAAATGCATCAGGTGAGGGGCACCTTGAATTTTTTTTTTTTTTTTCGATCCAGAAGCACTTGAGCTTTCAGCTCTTCAACTCGGTGCCATGGACATCGTAACCCTTCGGTTTCGGTGCTACGAACATGAATCTGGAGAACCTGTGGCTTTTTTGCCAGACCGCAGAATTGAACCCGTACTCACAGGGAGCACCTTGAATATGATGTATTTAAAAGTAGATTTAAAAATTAGAATACTAAGAGCATGCATATTCCCAGTGGAAACATATGGGTATGAAGCATGGACATTTGACAAGGTAGTGGAAAAACATGTATGTGCTTTTGAATATGTGCTACAGAAGAGTCCTCCGTATATCAAGGACAGAGAAGAGAACAATTAGATCTATCGAGAAAGAACTCAAAATCAAAGAAAACTGGTTGATGCTACAAATAAGAAAATTGAAGTATTTTGGACATATTCTTCTTCTTCTGAGTTCTCACTAGATTGGGATTTTGGATTCTCTAATAAAGGTTTTCAGTCTGCCTCAGATTGCCAGCCACGCCATACAGTTTGTCTTGGACATTGGTGTAAGTGGGTCACCACTTTCTTCTCAAGTCTGCATACTGGGAGCGGTTCTGTAGGATATGTTCTGTTGTCATGCTCGCGAAGCCACAGGTCGTTGGTGACTATCTTGAATTTAGTGTACAGGTGGTGTCTCATTTTGTTGTAACCGTCTGGGGGCGAAGTATGGCTGTCTGATCCCTTCTGGACAGTTGGTAATATTCATCATCCTTGTTGTGTTCTGGGTGCTCTTTATCCCATTTTGCTTTGTAGTGCCCTTTAGCGATGGTTTTTGCCTCTTCATAGCTAAACAGGTTGTCCTCTTGGGGCATTCCTGCTCATTAACAACAAAATGGTTCGGCCACATAAGCAGATTACCAACAAACAGCTCACCTCAAAGAGCAATACTGCTCAGATACAATGGGTACAAAGCAAAAGGCAGGCCATGCAAAAGATGGACCTCAGAGATAGCAGAGAGGCGAAAGACACTATCTACAAAGCGCACACAAGGGCCTGTTTTATAAATCTCTTCTTGACCTGACACTGTGAGGCAAAAACAGGATTGGTGATAAGAAAGTCATGGGAGAGCAACTACCTAAAGAAAATTCTCCAAAAAAGAATGACACCAAACTCACATCTCGTATCAAATGAAGCAAGGCTGATGAATTAGCTCCTCCTGAAAATGCTAATAGAACCTGCTCCCCCTCTCGAATTAGCTTAGACTTGCCTATAGCTGCTCGAAACTTATGAATGACATAAACTTGGAAGCATGTCCTGAAATGCAAATTAGGGTAGGATAGTTATTACCAATTGTAAGTGCAATCTATGACATTTAAAACTGAAAAGAATTACAAATTAAGTTGTCAATATCTTCTACTTTCTTTCTATTTTCTTAATCCTTTTTGCCTCACAGCGTCAGGATAAGAAGTGATTTCTAGAACGAGATTTTGTGTGCTTCTCATAATATCGTGTTTTTATCTCTGATGTCAGATGCAAGAGATTTCTTTAATAACAGGAGATTTTGATGATGTCGTTGGTAATCTGAGTGTTTTCATTGTTGTTTCTTGATGTTCAGTATGATGTAATGACCCTTTCTTCCTTTGTTCATTTCAACCTGTATCAGAGTAGTACTCCTCTTTAGTGTGACTTCTGTTGACTAGTATCTATCTTATGCCATCAGTTGGCCTGAACCATAATGTTAGGTTATGTTTTCTTGAAAAGCAAGTTTTTTAGTTTCTGATTTGTCCCACTTTTTTTTTGTCTTCATTTCACTAGCGGTTCTCTTCTATAAAATCTCCAAACATTTAATGGCAGCACACTTCATTCTCTGCGTGATGCTAGTTTTTCTATATTGATGCCATACCCAGGTTTTGGCACTTCGATACAATATGTTGGAAGAAAGATTGACAAATGCGAATAATGACCTTTTAGCTATTCATGGCGAAGTTACATTTTCAACACTTAGGCAGCCCTTGTCCCACGACTTGATTTGTTTTCTTGTAAATATCAGATAACAAACTTTATAAATATATTACATGTACCTGCACGCAGCTGACACACTTCCACTTTGGCAGGATGGGATGTGTTTTTGTCTGCGTTCTCTCCCATAGACTTTGCATGCAGAACTGCAAGGCGGTGGGTTGGTTTGTTTTCCAAGGTTTCCATCCTCATGGCAAGAGCTTATAGCAACTCTCCCATCATAAGATATATGGTCTATTTCATTGGGGGTAGCAATGCCACCTGATACTCCTTCTCATCCTGCATGGGAGGACACCACCGTTTTGTCTGCACTTGCTTATCTGTTCAACATTAAACTGACTTCCGTTTCAGTTTGGAATATCTTCATTACACTCCTGACACGTCCATAGGAGCTCCGATCTCCTTCGTAATATCTCCAACAGCATCCAGCGACTAACCATAATATCTTTCAAATAGCGATTATAAAAAGAAGTAAACGTTCTTTTTATTCTTCAATGATCCAGTGGCAGTTGGGCTCTTACCCTTCTGCCCAATGCTAGGTAATAGCATCTGCAAACTGTTTGTAAGCTGTTTTGTTCCATGTGTCTAGTCTTGGAGGAAGAAGGACCTTCCTGACATCATCCAGCGTTTGCCACCTGAAGAGGTAGTGTGGTTTCATGATGATGTGCACACAGTTGGTACTCTAAGAAGAGGTCAACACAAGAACAACCAGTTACAGTAATAACTATCCATAAAACAAAGCCTAAATACAACAAATAAAGAAATTTGGCTCAACAGATGGACCTTGGCAGACAGGTCTACAGACATATGACTAACTCTAATCCCAATTCTTCTTCTTAGAACGCTACCTGTCGACCACTCTGTGTGATCTGTATGTGATCTGAGCCTAAGAGCAATTATACGTTGTGCCAGTTATGCGCCTACAAGTAGGCCAGCAAATCCAATTTCTGCTACGCTTTTTAGTTACTATGGTAGCTTCACAAGGCCCCTACCACAGTCGCCTCTTATGACATGTCTTGTAGGTAGCAGTGGTACTATTCTTTGCTTCCCTTGTGAACCACGCCACCACACGGGCGACTTAAACCCCAATGGGAACATCTACCACCTTACAAAGAGAGATCAGAGCACCATTTTCAACTTAAAACTCAACCCATACTGCTGAATAGTTCAGTTTACAAACTATATTAAACTTACTTGCAAAAAGAGTCATGGATCCGTGTAACAAGAACTCCAGGCTGGTCACATTTCACACATTTCTTTCCTTGCAAGCTGTCAATTTTATGAAAATGAAAATTTTATGGAAATAGCCGGTACAAGCAATGACTATCATTTTTACATCGCAAGATTATGAGCACAAATACATCAATGTATATATATAGACTTCTCTTGTACCGTTATATGTTACATAGGGCCTGCAAGTAATTTATCCATACCGCTCTGTCCTGGTCAACTCACTCATTCTCTTCTGTGGAATTGAGTCTGATATTTCTCACCTCTCTCAGCAAAGTTTTTTTCAGTGTTTCCTTATGGTGTCCACTTATATCAAAATATGCTTGAATATAATTAGTTCTACAAGGCATTTTCTGCATCTGTGTCCAGGAGAGTTGGGGTCGGCTCGTCTCTTTTAAGAATCGTGAAAATTAGTAGTCTGCTGATGACCCCACAGATCACACAAGCCAACCCCACCTCCCAGTGGTGTAAATTGGGAAACTTTGATCCAAGGCTAATGGGACTCTGGCTCGGCTAAGGGGATGGACACCCCTAGGTCTGGTTTTTATTTGTTCTTAACTCAAATAAAAAGCATGTAAAAATGTTTACGCTGGTCCCTATGCAGAAATAATTTGGTCACAAAATAAAACTACATTTTTTAGCTCTTTCCACGCTTTTCGCTGCACACTGGAATTCCGTTGAACGCCATTCGCTGTACACTGCGCATTATAGTCGCTTCCCTTATAAGAAGTCTTTCTACTTTTACTACTATTGTACTTCCACTACTTTTTAATCTAATGTTTTCCAGTTTTCTTATAATTACACTGTAGTATATAATAAGATAAATATATATGTTTATTTATTGACGAGTAGTTATGATTGGTTTTTTTCATTGTTTTTTTTGCTTCCCTTGAATTGACTGTTAAAAATTGAGGACAAAACTGAGCGTGGAAAGAGTTTAAAATGTTGCAAAGTCTTTGTCTTACCTCTGACTGGGATCCTTCCTTTTCGGTTGAATGTCTCCATCATCTTCAACACTACACATTGTGTTTTATTTCTTCGAAAGCACTTGCAATTATATTTGTGTTACTAGTTCAATTAAAAATTAAAGCAAAAACAACTGTTAGTGGAAACACTGGGAAAAAGAATCATTTAGAAATAATACTTTATAAAACAGTACAATAAAATTGGGCTAACATTCTGCTTATGATCATTTCATAGTACAAATATGTAAAGTATTTTTCTATCTTTTTGTTTCCAAATGTTGTCAACGTTTATGTCAGTGTTTGATAATAAACTCTCAATTTTCAGCTGCAGCTTAATGTTCTCGATTGAATTCTTTTTCTTCTTTGCGGTCGTTCTTTACGACAAATTTTAATCACTCTTTGTTATATTTTGATCTTTGCCAAGAACATGTATTACGTTGCACATTGGTTTGGTAGACCCCTAAACGCATAGACGTTTTGGACACGTGCATCCAATTTCAGCCAAACCTCCTTAGTCGCCTCTTACGACATGCGTGGCAGGTAACAGTGGTTCCATTCTTTACACCCCAAATTTGGGCCCGGTAACCACTCGGGCATCTCGATTGAATTAATCAACATTGAACTGGTGTGCTAGGCCGCTGCTGGATTTGCTGAGTCGAGGATTAGAGCATCTATGGACATGTCCTGAAGGCTATGACTGTCCTCTCTGAATATTTGTATCTCAAATATCCTCTGAACAACAAACTGACAAAGCTCTTCGTCCTCAATGATCTATGGACATGCACGCAATCCACCGTGGACTACAAACTGGACAGTCAGCTTGAGATATGTCAGGACCAAAGCAAGCTTGGGCTTAGTTTTTCAATAATATTCAATTTTCTGACCTTTGTGTGAAGTGTGGTGGCAGAACTGTTTCAAAACAGAAGAAGAATCTCTGGCGCCCCTCAAAACCAGATTCTTTTGGTAGATACGTCCCGCTCGCTCTGTAAGGCAGCTCATCTATAAGAATGAAATACTGAACTCAAATCCTAGCTATCTTGCGATCATACCAATTAATTTCTGATTATTTCATCATTATCAAATATCATATCATTCATGTCGTTTTCATTTTGGGGGAGTAAATTTAAAATACTAGTAAATCTAAAAAAAACAGACATCGCCATGAGCGTCAGCCCCTCGCTTAATCGATCTGCCGGTCATTGTATTCAGTGACACACTAGTAATAAATTTCACAAAAGACGACAGGAATTATCGGTTTTCTATTGTAAATATATGTGACAACACAAGAAAACTAACGTCAACGTGGTATTCTATAAGTTTACACTTATTACAATCAACATACATGCAACTGCAGATTAGTGATGTGCGAATACTAAGTATTCGACATTCGAATACCTAATACTTCAGGTACCGAAAAGAACGAGAACCTTTCAATTATCTTTCTTTCTTTCTCGAATCCTGTTTGCCTCACAGTGTCAGGTCAAGAAGAGATTTCTAAAACGGGCCTGTATGAGCTTGTAGATAGTCTCTTTCGTCGCCTCTGTTATCTCTGAGGTCCATCTTTTCGTGGCCGCCATATTTATTATTAAGCTAATATTAAATCAAAATAACTGGTCAACCACTAGTGACAACTGTTATAAGAAAGAGAAGATGGAGATATGTTAGGCACACCTTGAGGAGAAATGATAAACGAATATCAAAGCAGGCATTGAAGTGGGATGCAAAGGGTTCAAGAAAGAGAGGTCGACCTAAGGAGACCCTGAAACAAACTTTACTGAGAGAGGCAGGAAATATCGGTCTCAGTTCCATGGAGGAGATTGAGCGAGTTGCCCAGGATAGAGCGGCATAGAGAAATTACTTGCAGGCCCTATGTAACGTATAACGGTACGAGAGGAATTATTATTATTATTATTAAATCAAAATAAATTCCCAAATCTATTGTAAATTATAGTATTTTACGTTTACGCACTTTTCTCACATTATTGTTTAATGTGCACTTTTGCAGTTTTTGAGTTTTGCTTATTTTTATTATTTCCTTGAAAGATGTATTCATGTCTTACTGGATCGAGGTACCAGGAGGTCACGACTTATGTGTCACATAAGTGAAATGTATCTATACAGATATGTCTGTGAAGAAAATACCAGCTACAAGCGTTGAATTGTTATGGTACTGGTTCGAGTCCCCGTCCTACAAGCGTTGATTTGTTGTGGTACTGGTTCGAGTCCCGTCCTACAAGCGTTGATTTGTTGTGGTACTGGTTCGAGTCCCGTCCTACAAGCGTTGATTTGTTGTGGTACTGGTTCGAGTCTCATCCTACAAGCGTTGATTTGTTGTGGTACTGGTTCGAGTCCCGTCCTACAAAAGTCCATGAATAAATAAGTCTAGAGTGCATTGAACGAAAAGCATAATAAAGGCAGTTATGCGATCAAAACACACGTCCATCTGTTTGTCCTTCTGGTAAAGAAAGGAATACTTTGAACAAAGTATAAATAGCGTATATCGGTAAATGTCAGTCCGACTTCTGTGTGATACAAGAAACATATAATAAAGGTCTGTGACAGCACAGATTAGATATGAACACGTGTATACAAGTCCAAAAGTACGAAAGCAAGCAAATACAGCCCTTTTTTCTGTTCTTCTTTTTTCAACGTTTTCAGACATCATCGATTTGTATCATCATCATCAGGTGCCGTGCCGGCTGGCGTAGGCGATCATGGATCTCCACAAATCTCTGTCGTTGGTGTTTGCTATCAACTCAGATGTTGACGCTCTACCGTGCCATGAAGTCAGACTATCCAACATTTTCTCTCTCTGTCTTCCCTGTCTCGTCTACCCTCGATTTTACCTCACCTCCTCATCACATGCCCGAAAAATGATGACTGCCTCTTTCTTATATTGATGATAAGCTTTCTCTGTGTCTTGATCTCATTCAGCACCTCAACATTAGTCATTTTAGCAGTCCATGGAATTCTCATCATTCTTCTGTAAAACCACATTTCTTTGGTCCTCAGAGATTTTTCGATCTGTGTGTTCATTGTCCATGACTCGCATCCGTATGTCAGTATTGGTTCTATGTAGCACTGAATAGCTCGCATTCTGATCGGGATTGACAAGGACTTGTTGCAGATAATGCTTCTCATTTTCAGGAATGATGTTTTCGCTTGTCCTATTCTGCTCTTTATTTCTGATCGGCATCTGCCATCTGATGTTACCAGGACTCCGAGGTATTTAAATTGCTGCACTTGTCTTAGATCAGTCCCATTTACTGTGATGGTGCATTTTGGCAAAATCTGCTTTTTGATATTATCATAACTTCTGTCTTCTTAATATTCAAACTGAGTCCTTTGTTACTTTCTGTCACAACCTTATCAACTAATTTCTGTAGCTACATTTCATTTCTTGCTATTAAGACAGTATCATCAGCATATCTCAGGTTATTTATGATATGTCCTCCCACAGCTATTCAGGAATATCTTTTATAGACCTAAAATGTGCTTTTACAATACATTGAGAACAGGTCTGTATTGTGAAAGCATTTTTAGGTCTATAAAGATATTCCTGGAATAGCTGTGGGAGACATATCATAAATAACCTGAGATATGCTGATGATACTGTCTTAATAGCAATAAATTTGTATATATACTTTTAAAGTAGTTAGTGGTAACCGGACGGAGTCCATGTACATCTCCATATAGCTTGTCTTGAACTGGCATGGGGATTGGCCATGTGTTTTCTTTCTGTTCAGTGTATGTTGGACATTCTTGCAGTATGTATGTCTCAGTCACCTTGCTGGTACCACATGTGCATATGTCAGAAATGCCTATTTTGTACTTGTTAAGCAAGTGGTTACCGGGGCCCAAATTTGGGGTGTAAAGAATAGAACCACTGTTATCTGCCACGCATGTCGTAAGAGACGAGTAAGGAGGTTTGGCTGAAATCGGATGCACCTGTCCTAAACCTGTAGAAGTCTATGCATTTAGGGGCCTACCAAACCAATGTGCAACGTATACACTTTCTTGGCAAAGATCAAACATATCATAAAGAGTGATTAAAATCGTAAAGAACGAACGCAAAGAAGAAGAAGAAGAAGTACTTGTTAAACAGAAGGTGGTACCTCCTCCTATTGTGCCTCGATGTTTAGACGAAAAATGACAACCTGTTCTTCTCTACTTGGGGGTATTCATCGTCCTTTTCATGACCTGGATAATCTCTCAGCTATTTGTTCTTGTAAGCCATTTTTATCTGTACTTTTGCTTCCTCATATGTCATACTAGTGTCTGTCTGTGGTAGCCTGCCACCTGCTTTTGCCAGGTCTCGTTGCCAGATATTCCGCAGTGAGATGGTATCCACTGTATTACCACTCTAGAGAAGATGTTGCATACTTGGTGCAGTGATGCTTGTAGTTCCTTCAAATTGTTATCTTCTTGATATTTAAGAGCAGTAACTACTGACAGGGCATCAGCCGACAAGTCCTTATCTGATCACCAGTTGGGAAAAGAAAACGTGGAAGACCTAAGAACACTCTTCGAAGAAAAATTCTACAAGAAAGTAAACTACTGGGATGTAAAACCATACGAGATCTCCTACTGCTAGGAACGAACCGCATTACATGGAGATCTAAAACCTCTGCCTATGTGCCGCCTTTGACATGAGAGGAACTAACTAACTAACTAACAGTCAAAAACACTAGGTTTTCTTTTACATGTTCCTCTAACATCATGGCTTCTTTTTTATGCTTAAATGAGCTGTATTGACAGCGTAGATGTGAAGATGAACAAAATAAGTAAGAAATAAATGATTATAAGCACATTATTGATCCACTGGTCTGTTTAGCGGAGTTGCTATCAAACATGATAGTGATATTATTGTTGAATATGTCGGCAAACATATGTGGGGAAAACAGTTGTCAAGTACATCTCTCTCGCGATCACCGCCCAGACCGATGTACCGGATCTCCCATAAATTATATTCATGTGGAAATCTGATTCATGCAGCCTAAGCATTGGTGTGTTTTATGTCACATCTTCAGCACCGGCACCACATAAGCGACTCCCTTGATCAAGAAACCATCTTTTATTTAAATAATAAAAATATCCATTTACATTTGTATATACCAATGTCAACTTAATAATTCCTCTCGTACCGTCCGTCATACGTTACATAGGGCGTGCAAGTAATTTCTTCATAACACTCTATCCTGGGCAACTCGCTCAATCTCTTCCATGGAACTGAGACCGATATTTCTTTCCTCTCTCAGAAGAGTTCGTTTTCAGGGTCTCCTTAGATCTACCTCTCTTTCTTGAACCCTTTGTATCCCACTTCAATGCCTGCTTTGATATTCGTTGATCATTTCTCCTCAAAGTGTGCCCAACATATCTCCATCTTCTCTTTCTTATAACAGTTGTCACTAGTGGTTGACCAGACATATCTCTGATTTCATCACTTCTCCTAAATTCGTCACATTCTATATTCATTATTTTTCGCAGACATCTATTTTCAAATGCATTCAACTTGCTTTCAATGTCAACCTGTCATGATTTATTACAAACATTTGTGGACTGATGTGATTTGGACATATTTCTTAACAAAATAAAGTCATTCTAAAATTATCAATACACTTTTCTTTACACTTCTATTTTTTAATTTCAGTGTGAATTTTGCTAAACCAAGTTGTCAGAATAAGATAACAAGACAGAATCTGTTATTTTTGTCTTCTCAATATGTAGACACATTTCTTATGTCAGAATGAACATTTTTTTTTTTTTTTCCAGAAGCACTTGAGCTGAAAGCTCTTCGGCTCGATGTCATGGATATCGTAACCCTTCGGTTCGATGCCACGAACACCGTAAATCTGAGGAACCATGTAGCTTTTCTGCCAGTCCGCGGAGTTGAACCCGCACATACAGAGGACTTGTCACCCGTAGTCCAACGTGCTACGAACACGCTGGGCACGCGGGCTGAATGAACATTTTAAAATACATTGTCAGCCTAAGAGTATTGATAACTTTCGTTTCTCTACATTTAAAAAAATGTCAGATTCAACATTTCTAAACCAAAAAATTTGACCGGTCTTATCAACTTTTTGTTACTGTACAATTTTAAAAAAATGTTAGATTGAAAATTGCTAAACAATTGTTAGGGAAAGACTGCACATTTGTTCTTCTGTACACTTTTTTCTTCTTCTTCTGTGCACTTTTTTCTTCTTTTTCTGTGCACTATTTTCTTCTTTTGTACACGTGTTTCTACTGTACACTATTTTCTTCTTCTGTACACTTTTTTCTTCTTTTGTGAACTTTTTTCTTCATCTGCACACTTTTTTCTTAATCTGTACACTTTTTATCGTCTTATGTACACTATTTTCTTCTTCTGTACATTATTTTCGTCTTCTGTACACGTGTTTCTACTGTACACTTCTTTCTAATGTACAACTCTTTCTACTGTACACTTTTTTCTTCTTATGTACACTTTCTTCTTCTTCTGTACACTTCTTTCTTCTACTGTACAATTTTTTCTTCTTCTGTGCGCTTTTTTCTTCTTCTGTACACTTTTTTCAACTGTACACTTTTTTTTACTGTACACTTGTATTGTCGCTGTATCGTCTGTTCAACATGGTGTTTGAAAGATAGACTACGATCAAAAGTTATCCCAAGATTGAATCTGGAAGTCTGCACGTGGAATGGGTGGACAGCATTCGGAGATCACATCTCAAGAAAATGACTTGGCTGTACACACCTGGACATGTTGGAGTGCAGGGTAACGAGCGTACTGACTTTCTTGCAAACAATGCCCCATTCAAGCAGGCAGAAGTATGGACAGAGCCGATGTCATCAATGCGGTACTCTCTCCTTTATGTGATATGAGTGAGTCTCAGAAGTTACCAACAACACTGTAAAAGACAGAGTCACCAACATCAGCATAAGAAAGACAGTTGGGACAGAACCTGTACTTGAAAGTTCAATTACATTAAGAAACCAAGAATGATGTGGTTTAGACACTTAATAAGAATGCATCCAAACTCCACAGTATACAATCTTCTATAACAGAACATCAGGAAATAAGGCGAGAGGAAGGGCACGAAAAAAATGGTTAGATGGCATAACAGAATCCTGCCAAAGAGCAAAAATAATAATCTCCCAAGCCACCAGAACTGCGCAAGTAAAAAAAACAGACATCCACGACAATGGGCAACAACTCGGTAACAGTGTGACGACAAAATAAGAAAGAAGAAAATTGGCAACAAGCAACGAACGTAATATAGCTCTATTTTGTTGCTTTTGTTTAAATCAGTATCTATATTTGAGGTCGATCAGTATCTGGAATTCTTCAACCACATAAATGAATATACTGCAAAGTTAAACATGGGAGGTTAGAAATGTGCGTGTGTGAGGAAAGAGTTACTGGCCCTGAAAGGTTGCGAGTGTCCCGGCATGCCCCTGTAACCCCACCCAGATGTCAGATTTGTGTGTGCTATAAGTTAGTTATGTATTTTTCAGTTACTTCCTAGTATTGTAACCGTTTGTTACTTTTGCAACAAATACTCGTTACTTTAAAAAAGTGGATCTCAGAGATAACAGGTGACGAAAAACACTGTTTATGAAGCTCACACAAAAGCATGTTCCAGAAAACTCGTCTTATCTTGACGCTGTGAAGCAAAACAGGATTAGAGGAAAAAAAAGAAAGCAAGCAAAAGACTCGTTACTTAATACGCGTTATTTAATCGTTACTTAGTCTGGTTGATCATGGTTAGCATATATCCGACTTAGGTGACGAGTATCAGGTCGTACTAGTACCTTTATAGGGGTCGTACTAGTGCTTTGCGAGTCGAAGGTCGTGGGTTCGAATCCGGACCGCGGCCTTCTGTTCACAGTGCATTTTTTTTCCAGAGACCCTAGGATTGTTGCCGGAGCTACGGAGTTCGTGCTTTGTGCAATACTCTCGGCAGGTGGTGTGCCATTTCTGTGGAGAGGAACCGAGCCATATGGGGTAAAACCCGGTGCAATGAAGTCAATCCTTCGGCTTTAAAACCCTTTAAAAACTAGTACCTTTATACTCTTTAGACTAGTTAATCGACATTTTAATGAGTAGATCTAAGACTGATACCATCCAGCAGCCGGGTGTAAACGCCCATGTGGTGCCAGGGCCGGCAAGGGAAGCAATGCGTAGTACCACTGCGACCTACAAGACATGTCGTATGAGGGGACTGAGGTAGGTGCTAGAAATGCTACCCTAGTAAATGGAAAGCGTCGCAGAAATCGTATTTGCTGGCCTACTTATGGGTACATAACTGGCGCAACGTACAATCGCCCTTAGGCTCAGATCATATACAGATCACAAAGAGTGGTTAACAAGTTGTCGCTATGGAGCGTTTGAAGAAGAAGTCAAATACAAAGGTAATACTGATATAGTCCTGGTAGTATGTAGAGATAGTCCTGGACGAGAGAGTAAGGTTAACGAATAGTTCAACTTCGCAGAGAACTACTACTGCCTTGTTGTTTAATTGGGGACAATCAAAGGCTAGCGTAGCAAACCGTACGCAAACGAAGTAGTCCAAAAAAAGACTGGTAGCCTGGGAAGATGACGCTCAACAACCCGGAAGGGAATGTTGTTTAAGTGTAGCTACCCTAAAAGAAAATAGCCACCAGCTGCCTTGCAGGTCAGCTGGGGACAGCCAAGGCTGACGGAGAGCGAACCCAGTAAACGCTGGCTAAAACCGGACACATCACCGAAGGATAAGCACCAGAGCTCCAAATGGCGCCAAAGATGTGACGAAACACAGCCATACTAAGGCTGCATGAATCAGATTTCCACATGAATAAGAAATTATGAGGAAATCTGGTACATTGGTCTGTGTGGCAATCGCGAGAGAGAGAGACAGAGAGAATAGTGCAACTTTTTCTCGCTTAAATCCAAATACAGCGCAAGCGACAGGTTCAGACAACTACAATGTATGCCCCACATGTGGTAGAGGGTTGAACTCTACATTCACTTCCGCACACACCAGAGAGGTGCAGCAGCACACGTCTGGGACTATTGTAATCATCGCTTGCAATGAACGGCTATTATAAAGATAATATTCAACAAGAGATTTTATACAAATATTGCCCCCCGAGTGGTTACCGGGGCCCAAACTTGGAGTGTAAAGAATAGAACCACTGTTACCTGCCACGCATCTTGTAAGAGGCGACTACGGATGTTTTGGCTGAAATCGGATGCACGAGTCCTAAATGTGTAGAAGTCTTTGCGTTTAGGGCCTACCAAACCAATGTGTAACGTATACACGTTCTTGGCAAAGATCAAACATATCACAAAGAGTGATTAAAATTGGTGGTAAAGAACGAACGCAAAGAAGAAGAAGAAGACAAATATTGCAGTAGTATTATAGCAAGAATAATAACATTGGAAAATAAATCAAAAGCAGTTATATCTTCTTCTTCTTCTTCCAACGTTTTCTGACATTGATTTGTATACTTTTAAAGTAGTTAGTGGTCAACCGGAGTCCATGTACATCTCCATATAGCTTGTCTTGGACTGATATTGATTTGTATACTTTTAAAGTAGTTAGTGGTCAACCGAGTCCATGTACATCTCCGTATAGCTTGTCTTGGACTGATATTGATTTGTATACTTTTAAAGTAGTTAGTGGTCAACCGAGTCCATGTACATCTCCGTATAGCTTGTCTTGAACTGACAACAAATAGATTTATCCAGAAAGAACTCAAAATCAAAGAAAATTATCTGATGCTATAAATAAGAAAGAGAAAACTAAGAAATTTTGGACATATAAAAAGACATTGAGGGCTGGAGAAGACCATCATGGAATGAGGCATACCGGTAAAGAAAGAAGAGAAGACCACGGAGAAGATGGATTCAGGATGTAACTGATGGTTTGAACATGACGGCTGCAAAAGCAGGACATCTGGCTTATGAGAGAGAAAAATTCCGGAGGACTGTTGGGGTGGCAAAGTTCTGCTCAGGACAAGCTATCTGATGATGACGATGATGATGGACTGACATCGACTTGTATACTTCTAAAGTAGTTAGTGGTCAACCGAGTTTATTTACATCTCCACATAGTTTGTCTTGGATTGACATGGGGATTGGTCTTGTGTTTTCTCTCTGTTCATTGTACTCATATGTTGAACATTCTTGCAGTATGTGTGTCTCTGTCAACTTGCTGGTGTCACATGTGCATATGTCAGCTAATAATATCGCTGTATACTGCAACCGTTAAACTCAATGCCTTGTGGAGGTGGGGGCTGGGGAGAGCTAAAGGCTAGGAAGTAAACCCTGATAGAAAATGCCCACTGCCCTGTGGGTCAGCCCAGTTATGTCCACTGCCCTGTGGGTCAGCAAGGTTATGTAGAGAGCTAGAGGAGTAAACCTTGATCACAAATCCGGAGGGAGGGACCCTACGGCAGTTGATGGTTATATGTGTAGTCATTCCATCTTCTGACATCCCCTGCAAACCCTGCTTGATTCCAAACGTATGGACTTTGTCTTTCCTTTGGAATAAACAATAGGGAAGAGAGGGGGTTTGTGCAAAATGGGCAAGTCCCATTCCACATATCAGCTGCCCAGGATAGGCACAAATGAAGAGAACACTTTATCCTTGCTTTCAGCTCAACACGGATGCAGAATATTTTAAAGAGAGACTTAGGGATGAGCTGAAAGACAAGAGAGACAAGCGAAAACTCAGAAGTTGTCACGGTGAAACACTTGCCAATTGACCGTCTGTAAAGACGAAAAGGCCATATATATATATATATATATATATATATATATATATATAAAGCAAAAACGATTTGCCCATTTGTAATACCCGTATGTCTGGTCAACCACTAGTGACAACTGTTATAAGAAAGAGAAGATGGAGATATGTTGGAAACATCTTGAGGAGAAGTGCCCAACGAATATCAAAGCAGGCATTGAAGTGGGATGCAAAGGGTTCAAGAAAGAGAGACGACCTAAGAAGACCCTGAAACGAACTTTGCTGAGAGAAGCAAGAGGTATCGGTCTCAGTTCCATGAATGAGATTGAGCGAGTTGCCCAAGATAGAGCGGTATGGAGAAGTTACTTGCAGGCCCTATGTAACGTATGTATATGTACGAGAGGAATTATTATTATCATTAATTCACGAGAAAGGTGGAAACTAAGTTTACATCTGAATGCGGATTGTTTATAATCATTTCAATCAACAAATTGTTCAATCTGTTTCTAAGCAACAATCAACGGTCTTGGGGATCTAAAGATGAAGGATTGGTTTCATAGCACCGGATTCCTTTCGAACGCACCACCTTCAGAACTATGGCTCGCTGATTGTGTTCGTAAGAACGCTCGTACTGCTAGTTCGTAAGAAATGAAGGTAAGTGGTTCGAGTCCTGTGTTTGTCTATTTGTTTTTCGGAAGCTCTTAATACCTGTACATTGTTTATTTGTTGATCATAATCTTTGCTTCCGTTGCTTCCTCTGTGGGTTCTTGCAAAAAAAAAAAAAAATCCTTGTTCTCATCGAACACAATGTGAACGATTTAACCACTTAGCAGCAGAGACCTCTAGTCAGAACCGTGCGGTATATTTTCTCAGTATGATGCAAGTCTTCAAAATGCCGCACCTTAAATGTATACAATATAAATATCAGTGGCGGCTCGTGATCATTTTTGTTGGTGGGGCCAGACACACATTTTCAGGAAAATCATGGTTTGGGGTTAGGTTATATTTTAATCCATGAAATAATAAATACACATTACACATTATTTTTGGTGGGGCCCAGCCTCTCTGGCCCTTAAAGACGAGCCGCCATTGATAAATAGTATACATCAATATCGGAATAAAATAAACTAATATAGAAAAGCGCTGCGTAAAGATTTTTAATTATTGAATGATTCAAATTGTACTTTTATATCGATGCTTATGCCGCAGCCTTACGCCACCGCATGATGCGGCCGCTTCTCTGTGTCATAGCAAGGCACAGTCCTTCCTCTGGTAAACAATCAATGATGGTCAAGCAATGAAAGAGGAAGAAGAATTTACCAAAAAAAGAAGAAGAAGAAGACATACAAATATTGCTGACATTTAAAGTATATAAACTTTTATAATTTACTAACATAAACACTGTGCCAACAGATAAAACGAACATGACAAAAGATATTTTTATCTTATCTTATCTTATCTTAACCACATTTGCCGTGAAGCGTCGTGGGAGAGTTAGTTTCCTATCTTGTGCCAGGTGTGTTGCGCTTGACGTTGTCAGTCCATGCTTTCGCAGGGACTCTGAGATTTATCTATCCATCGTGTTCTTGGCCTGCCTCGTGCTCTGCACCCTGAGTGTCGATTATTATAGGCACGTGATGGTAGTAAATGTGGTTCCATTCTCATTAGATGGCCGAACCACTTGATCCTTTGCTTCTCGATGTACTGTATGCATGGTATAGTACCAACGATGCTTCTGATATTCTCGTCAATGGAGAGAAAGTCGAAAATATGAACAGTTTTGAATATCTTGGTTCACTGCTAACAACAGATGGAAATGGGATGAAGGAAATTAAAAGAAGAACAAACATGACTTTACAAAAATTAAACAACTAAAAACAGTATGGAACGGAACTGATAAGAAAACAAAAATCAAAATACTAAGAGCATGCATATTCCCAGTGGCAACTTATGGGTGTGAAGCATGGTGAAATATTTAATAAAGCAGTGGACAAACATATATGTGCTTTCGAATATGTGTTACAGAAGAGTTCTCCGTATATCTTGGACAGAGAGAGAACAAATAGATCTATCCAGAAAGAACTCAAAATCAAAGAAAACTGGCTGATGCTACAAATAAGAAACAAGAGAAAATTGAGATATTTTGGACATATAAAAAGACATGAAGGGCTAGAAAAGACCATCATGGAAGGAGGCATACCGGCAAAGAGAAGAAGAGGACGACCACGGATAAGATGGATGCAGGATGTAACTTATGGTCTGAACATGATGGCTGCAGAGGCAGGACATCTGGCCTATGAGAGAGAAATTCAGGAGGACTGTTG
The DNA here is from genome assembly GCA_020796225.1 of Arion vulgaris. NCBI lineage: Eukaryota > Metazoa > Mollusca > Gastropoda > Stylommatophora > Arionidae > Arion > Arion vulgaris. Next base: position 5,187,626 of record CM036755.1, read on the forward strand.
GGGTGGCAAAGTTCTGCTCAGGACAAGCTATTTGATGATGATGAAAAGAAGAAGAAGAAGAGTAACGAATACTCTTTCCGATGTGCTATTTCGGTATTCTCGGATCCATGCAATGGTTGGTATTCGAGTACCGAATAGTTACTATTTGCACATCACTACTATCAGTGTGTCTAATGTCGGCAACAACACAGGACACGACTTCATGTTATCGTCTGTGAAATTAACGAAAGGGCAGCCTTTCTGCGCCCTATTGCCCATATAGGGGTTGAAACTGGCTAAAAAGTTGTTATTTATTCGTTTTGTTGTTGGATTAGTGCGTCAAACTGGCAAAACTAGCGGTAGTTGTTGACAGAATGAGCATGGGTTGCTTCAGGCAGAGTAGAGACGACGAAGATGATAAACTAGAAAGAAGCAAACAAAAAGATAGAAAAGCAGCTTGCCAGAGACAAATTGCTATACAGGGGGACTCATAGGTTATTATTATTAGGTAAGTATCTACAAGATATGTTTCAATAACTACTAATCGTTATGTACTCGATCGAGAGACGTTTACAATAGTTGCAGAGACTCGTTTCTGTTTTCATTTTCTAATGAGCTTCATCTGATTTCTTTTCTGAAGGTGCGGGAGAATCAGGAAAGTCTACGATTGTGAAACAGATGCGCATTTTGCATGTCAGTGGATCATTTAACCCTGAGTAAGTTTGTGCAGTTAGTTATAAGATGGCTAAGTAAATATTACTTAAACGTTACAGTAGTCATTATCGTCTGGTGATAGCGTATTATGTATGCGTAAATGAGATCCCAATTGACAGGCAAAAGGGGAGGAGACGTAACATTGTGTTCCAGTTTGTGCGTTGTATACACAGTTTAAACCATATATTTATCTATATTATTCTTTTTTTCAATTCCAGAGAGAGAAACAAAAATAGAAGACATTAAAAAAATGTACGGGATGCTATTCTGGTGAGTGCAAATTCTTTATTGATCCTGTTTCCCCTAGGGATCAGTCCATTCCTCCAATATGGCGGATCGCATAGTTTGCAAGTTCCTGCCAGTTACTTTACAAGTTATATCGTATTCAATGATTCTCCTACTACTATACAATACACGATAAGGACAAATTTGAAACAGGGGTTTCACTAACAGATAATGCATATTACATTTCCACACATTTGTTAAGTTTATTTACTTTTTAAAACGAGAATTCAGTTGTTGCTGACATGACATACATAACACGGATGATGTCCCAATTTGTGCTGTGCTGTGCCCTCCTAAGGTCACAGGACTCCAATAATAGTACACACAGTAATAACTACCAGCTATTACTATTTCTTCTATTCTTAAAACTTAGCTAATCCCTACACACTGTCAACAAATTGTTGATAAATTATAATTATACAAGTTGATGTTTATTTGTTAACTAAAAAATAAGGAAGTTACATATTCTTCTTCTTTTGTTGTCACAGTTACCAGGTTGTAACATAGTAGTTTCCTGGTTTTCTGTTTTTATCTTGTGCTGTTGTAGTGGGTTGGGGTGATAGCTAGTTTTGCTTTTTTGAAATGATTCTGCTATGCAATCTCACCATGTTTTTCATGGTCTTCCTCTCAATTCTTTGCCTGATGTTCTGTTGTAGAAGACTATATATTCAGTGGAGTTTGGTGGCATTATAATTAAGTGGTCTAACCATTTCATTCTTTGTTTCTCAATGTATATCAAGTAATGTTTTGTCCCAACTTTCTTTCTTATGCTGATGTTGGTGACTGTCTTTTCTGGTTTTGGGATTTTTTGCGACTGCTTTGCTCATTGCTCATACTAAGTTACTTTAATAATAATAATTCCTCTCGTACCGTTATCGTTACATAGGGCCTGCAAGTAATTTCTCCATACCGCTCTATCCTGGGCAACTCGCTCAATCTCCTCCATGGAACTGAGACCGATATTTCCTGCCTCTCTCAGCAAAGTTCGCTTCAGGGTCTCCTTAGGTCGACCTCTCTTTCTTGAACCCTTTGCATCCCACTTCAATGCCTGCTTTGATATTCTTTCTTTCTTACAAGTTTCTGTAGCTATTTTACATTGCATAAATGATAGAATAGATACCACAGAGATGTATACCCCAGTCTCAGCTTACAATATCATGTTGTTGTATATATTGAATCTATATGTAAATATTATGCGTTGTTATGTGGTGCAGTGTCAGCAACACATGTGTAGAGAGCATCAAAGTAAAATGTTACTAAACTTAAATATATTGCAAGTCACTTATTATTATGCGCTTGTGTGGTCCTGGGACTCTAAGGAAGCAAAGAATAGTACCACTGCGACCTACAAGGCATGTCGTAGAGGTGACTGATGTAGGACCTAGGAAGCTACCTAGTAAATAAAAAGTTGCAGAATTTGGATGTGCTGGCCTACTTGTAGGCGCATAACTGGCACAATGTAAAATCGCACTTAGGCTCAGATCACATACAAATCACAGAGTGGTTAACAAGTGGTCAGTATGGAGCAGAAGAAGAAGACTTATTATTATAAACCAAACTTTGTTTCACCTTCTTCTTGTGCGATCAACTTCTGCTATTCGACTATTACTACTCAGTATGTATCATAAACAGGCTGTGCGCTTGAGGTCTTCACCGGTCCCCCATAATTTGTTTTGTAGGGTTGTTTTTGTTGGCCAGATTTCCGTTCTCACACTGCTGGGCAGTCTTCAAGATTGCTCTGGGGACTGCTTTGGTGCTCCACAGGTGCAGGCAGCCGAGTCCCGAGACCCATTCAATGGAGGTGTGCTCTGAGACTGCAGTGTCCTATTCTAAGTCTAAAGTCTGTGGTCTGTGCTTTTATGTTAGTGTGTTTATACTATCTTGCTCAGGGTTGTATCCTCCATTTGTCTTTTCTCACATGATTTTTTTGGATTATTTCAGTATAGTCTTTGCTTCTGTAAAGCTTTGTGTTGGGTGGTGTTGTGTTAGGCTCCCTCCAGCCCGTGCAAGTTTGTCAGCCTTTTCATTTCCTGGTATACCACAGTGTGCTGGTATCCACTGTAAGACTAGTTCAGATTTTTTGAGTATATCCTGAATGCTTGTCTTGTTTGGGACATGAGATGGCCTGGAGAACGGATCTTGAATCGCTAAAGACTGCAATATTTTTGACACCTGTTGGTCGTTGAGTATCTGTATGGCTGCAAGAAGGGCTGTTGCCTCTGCTCTAAAGTTGGTGCATGTTCCTCCTGCTGCCAGAGAGTGTGTTTCTGTGTTTCCTTTGGGGTGAGTGATGTAGATTCTGCTGCCTCCTTCCTGATAGTAGCTGAGCCATCTGTTAACACCGTGTCCACTTTACTCTAAATGTTTATTTTTCTTTAACCATCAAAACTGGCACATTTTATCATAGACCTTCCCCAGCACCTGTCCATATTGCTGGTCATAATTTCTGTTTCTATTTTTTCATCGATACAACGATTTTAAAAGTGTCCATTGTTATTTTCTCTTTGTCATCCTGGGTATTGTAAGATCCATGATGTCTCTTGTAACAATCATCATCAAGTAGCTTATCTTTTCCCGAACTTGGTTCCCATGACAGCAGTCTTGAAAAACTCTCTGTTCTGTGCAAGTTGCAGGTGTCAGCAGCAGATTCTCAGGTCGTCAATGACATCCCGCACCCACCGTCTTCTAGGTCTTCCTCTCGTTCTTCTTCCAGGCACCATTCCTTACAAAATTAATTTCTCCAGGCACTCATGTCATTTGATGTGTCCAAAATATTTAATTGTCCTTGTTTTTATGCTTTGTAATGACCAAATCTCTTTAATATCAAGCTGTTGCAGAACAGAAGTGTTTGTTGTTTGGACATAGAGTCCATGATGTTTTGTAACAATGGACTGATCAAAATCATCTTTTTCTTCTTCTCTTCCAGCATTTACTTCTTTATAGAAGTGTTGGGGGAGGAATGTAGTGATCTTGTTGTGCTTGTTCTAATGCACTCTTCTTCTTCACCTTTCAACTCCCAATAGAGCACAGGTCTTCAATAAACTTCTTCAGCTCTTCCTCTTCCTGCCATCCCTTCCAATTCTTTCCATGTTTTACCTATCCTTTTAATATCAGCCTCCAGCTTTCTTCTCCTCCTTCCTCGGGTTCCAAAACAGTGCCTGTCTTGCAATGCTTCTGGTCGGTTTTCTCAATGTGTGTCTTATCCATCACCAGCATCTCTTCCGTAGCTCTTTTTCCACTGGTATCTGCTTAGCTCTTTCTCTGAGTTCCTCGTTCATAATGTTATCATACCATCTCAGTCCCTCTATTCTACGTCAGCATCCATTTATGAAGGTCTGTAGTTTTCTGGTGGTTTTTTTTGTTGTCTTCCATATTTCTAATGCACTTTGTAAGCTGTTATTCACTTTTTTACGACTGTTCATGATCTTCTTATTCTTTGCGATCGTTCTTTACGACCAATTTTAATCACTCTTTGTGACATGTTTGATCTTTGCAAGAATGTGTATACGTTGCACATTGCATAGACTTCTACAAGTTTAGGACATGTGCATCCGATTTCAGCCAAACCTCCTAGTCGCCTCTTACGACATGCGTGGCAGGTAACGTGGTTCTATTCTTTACACCCCAAATTTGGGCCCGGTAACACCGGGTGGCTGTTCATGATGATATCACTCGCTTGCTCTGTACACGTTATACTTTTTCAGTGTGGCTCCTTGGGGGGTAGAAATAATCTCATTTAATTTATTAAGTAAGTGCCATCATCACATCAAAGTTCAGTTGAAGGGAATTGTTTAACACTTCCTGAGCCCTTGCTATAGCGATGAATTCAGCAAAGCTGTTCTTTATCCTTCTCCTACGCCCGTCTGCCCAGCGTGTTCGTAGCGCGTTGGACTACAGGTGACTATCCCTCTGTGTGTGCGGGTTCAATTCGCTGGATGGCAGAAAAAGCCACAGATTCTCCAGATTTACAGTGTTCGTGGCACCGATCCGAAGGGTTACGATGTCCGTGGCACCGAGCCGAAGAGCTGAAAAGCTCAAGTGCTTCTGGATCGGAGAAGAAAAAAATCCATCTCTAATGTTATTTCTCCAACTTTAACAGTCTTCCTATTGTTTGCTCATCATCATTCTTACACTTTACTATAGTTTACAGAAGGGTATCATGTATCTTATGACGTATGGGTGGGAAACATGGACATTTAATAAGGCAGTGGAAAAACATATATGTGCTTTTGAATATAAGTGTTACACTGGACGGCAGGCAAACCAAGTAGTCCAAAAAAAAGACTGGTGACCTGGGCAGAGGACGCTCAACAACCTGGGAGGGAAGGTTGTCTAAGGTTAGCTACCCTAAAAGAAAATAGCAACCTGCTGCCTTGCAGGTCGGCTGATGGAGAGCGAACCCAGTAAACGTTGGCTAAAACTGGACACATCGCCGAAGGATAAGCACCAGAGCTCCAAATGGCGCTGAAGATGTGATGAAATGCACACATGCTAAGGTTGCACGAATCAAGATTTCCACATGAATGAGAAAATTTATGGGGAAATCTGGTACATCAGTCTAAGCAGTGATCGCGAGAGAGAATATAAGTGTTACTGAAGAGTCCTTGGCAGAGAAGAGAGCAAATAGCTCTAGCCAGACAGAACTCAAAATCAAAGAAATCTGGCTCATGCTACAAATAAGAAAGAGAAAATTGAGGTATTTTGGACATATAAAAAGACATGAAGGGCTGGAAAAGACCATCATGGAAGATGGCATATCTCCTATCTCCTCCTGTCTATAGCAAAGCAGTCTTTGTCAAAGTGCCTGGTAGCATTCTACACACATGTCCAGGTCATCTTCAGCTTCTGATGCTGAACACAGTTACTTCTAACTATGAACACAGTTACTTCTAACTCTGAACACAGTTACTTCTAACTATGAACACAATTACTTCTAACTCTGAACACAGTTACTTCTAACTCTGAACACAGTTACTTCTAACTCTGAACACAATTACTTCTAACTCTGAACACAGTTATTTCTATCTATGAACAATTACTTCAACTTGAACAGGTACATCAAACTATGAACACAGCTACATCTAACTATGAACACAGCTACATCTAACTATGAACACAGCTACATCTAACTATGAACACAGCTACATCTTACTATGAACACAGCTACATCTTACTATGAACACAGCTACGTCTTACTATGAACACAGCTACGTCTTACTATGAACACAGCTACATCTTACTATGAACACAGCTACGTCTTACTATGAACACAGCTACATCTTACTATGAACACAGCTACGTCTTACTATGAACACAGCTACATCTTACTATGAACACACAGTTTCTTCTGACAAGGGTCTCTGTGCCATAGAGGTTAGATGCGTGTCTCTGTCCAAAGGTACCAGGTTCATTCCCTCATGGAGCTATTTGAATTTTTTTCCAGAGATCCCTGATCTCAGTGTAGGTGAGATTGAGTTCCTAGTCCTATCAGAGACGGACGATAAAATGTAGGTCCCGTGTTCAATTTGAGCACTAAAAGAACCCTTGGCAGCTCAAAATCAAGAAGAGCAGGCTGGAAAGCCGCTGCCCAGGCAAAATTCATTAGAAAGTATTAAAAATAAAATTCCTACAAAATATCTTCAAAATTACATTGGGGACACTTGCTGTTGCTGCAGAGTTTGTGCACTACAGCTGAGATCTTCCTATGTAAGAAAGAGATCATAGTACACATGGTTACTCACTGAAGTGCAATAATGATGTCCTATCAATCAATCAATCCTAAAGCATATTTGTTATTTGGCACCTCTTCTCTAGCTAGTGAAAGTGAACAATTATAAAGTTGATCTACTTAATTGTAAACATTTCATATTACCATCCACAGACAATAACAGGTGCAATGAGCACCTTAAACCCACCAGTGACATTAGAGAATCCCAGCAATAAAGCAAAAATGGATTACATACAGGATAGAGCCAGTCAAACGGATTTTGATTACCCTCCGGTATGTCAACTGTTTTTTTTAAACAAATTTTATGTTGTGTTACCCATGTGTTGCCAGGGCTCTCAAGGGGAGCAAAGAATAGTAATACTGCGACCTACAAGGCATATCGTAAGAGGGGACTGAGGTTGGAGTCTAGGGAAGCTATCCGAGGAAATTAAAAGCATCACAGAAATTGGATGTGTTGGCTTACTTGTAGGTGCATAACTGGCATAATCTGCAATGCTCTTAGGCTCAGATCACATACAAATCACACAGAGTGATTAACACGTGGTCAATATAGAGTGTTGAAAGAAGAAGTTAAAGAACAATGTTGAATGCTGAATATTTTTATACAAGATGGCCAGTTTGTCAATGTCACAGTCATATTCATCAGAAGTATCTATCTTGGACATATTGAAATGATATTATCTCAGTCTGTTGTGTCCTGTGCGGTGTATGAATATTACGACGGTCTCTTTCTCTTAAATTCTTCATATTTGAGCATGACCATTGAGTTATTTGTGTGTGTTTGGGGTACTTTTTTGTCTTTCACGTTCCGATAGACTACTAATAAAGAAAGGGTTGTCGCTTCTTGGCTTAGATATGCAGTAGACCACCATATCAGGGGGCAGTCAGTGGATAGAGCTGATATTCTCACCACTCTCATAGATTGTGACCGCAAGGAGGATTTTAAAAAAACCAATCCATGTTAACTGCTAGATTGCAAGAGCTGGGATTGAAGATTGAAGTGGTCAGAAAAGAACAGCACAATAGGTAAATGAGAAGGCTTATCAATCAAAATGCAACTGAGTACGGTCAGCCTGGAGCTGTTGGAAATATTGCAAAGGATATTGGAGCACCTATGGAAATGTCCGAACTGCAATGAAGATATTCCAATCTGAAACTAAAACAGAAACATCTGGCTCGCTGTCCAATGTATAGGAAAATATAGCGAGGGCTCGGGTTGACCATCTGACCCACAAATACGTGGACCTAAAAGTGTGGTCTGGTCATTGATTTATTCGTTAGTGTTAATTTCTTCCTGCCAATAATGGTTGACACATTCCGTTTCTGGGGATATCTTTGATGTGAATTTACTCTTTTTTTTTTTTTTTCTTTTTCTTTCGTCCGCTTTCAACTCAGACGAAGTTTCATCTCTGAAACTGATTTTGCGTGAAAATCCGTTTTTCCAATTTCTTACAATGGCAGCAGCGTGCACATTGTAAATTACTTTACACTGGCAGCCGTGTGCTCAATGTACTCGTAATTAGTATTCCCTCGCCATACAGGCAGATTTTCTCAGACTTCAGAGGTACTCACGTTATCGTCCTGAGTGAGACCAGGGGACTTGAACAAATGCCGGACAGTAGGTTCGAACCCGAGCTATGAAAATTTACTCTCTAAGACAGTTGCAAGTCCCCTGCTGATGTGATCTGTCTTCTCGCGTCAGTCTGGAGTCATCCTATTGTAGATGATTTCTGCTGTTGGACGCACCAATCTGGGCTTTTGTGTAGGATGTGCTTCCTGGGCTATAGTTTAATCCTCATCTATTTGGGGAAAGTGTCATAGAAGTAGAAAACAAGTCCCATTGAACTCCTGGCCTTTGGTCTGGACTGTCACTTTCGTATGTCTGAGCATGTCCTGCAGGACTGACTATTCTCGGTGAGCTAAGAAGCAACATTTGTCCACAAGCAAGTGCCATCAAGCTCTAGGAATAATGTCTGGATTTTCATCTTCACATGTCCGAGCATGTCCTGCAGGACTGACTATCCTTACATCAGGCGAGCTCATCTGTTCCCCAAAGCTTAGTTTTTAGGTCGACTGGGTGTGACCACATGTTGCTTCTCAGCTCACCCAGGAGAGGACAGTCCTGCAGGACATGCTTCAGGGTCTTTTTCATCTGCTGACACTGGCTGCTTTGAATAGAGGGACTGAGATGGTGTGATAGGAACACAAATAAGGAACTTATGGAGAGAACAAGACAGATTCTAGTAAACCAAGAGGTTAAAAAAGACTGGTGCTGGATAGAACACACTTTGTGAAAACCTAAGGAGAATATAACAAGAAGGGTCCTTTCTTGGAACCTGCAGGGACAGCAAAAGAAGGGGAGAAATACATGGAGATGAGATTTGGAGGCAGATATCAACAATATAAAAGTGCTGCAGGATAGGAAGACTTGGTATGAGTTGGTTGAGGGTCTATGCCCCAATCTGGGTTAAAAAGGCAGAGATAGAGAGACACTGACAGTGAGCTCTGTGACTTGTTCATAGTCTATGTAAGTGTCTTTTGAGTCTACAGTGTCCGGTACATAGTCGAAATATAATGACCTAGTCTGTTCTGCTTAGGTCTTTGAGGAAATCCTTTACATAATCATATCCAGTATTTTCTTCCAGTCTACTGCAGATTTTCTCTGTATGAGGGTTTTGACTGTTAGATTCTGTGGTGAAAATTTTATACAGGATTTCGTAGCCAGCCTCGCGCACATTCTACTTTAGTCACCTTTCATGACATGCCTTGTAGGTTGCAGTGTTACTATTCTTTGCTCCTTGCGAGCCCTAGCAGCACACAGGTGTTTGTATATTTGTAAACATGATAAAACTACCTTCATGTTCTATTTTATCTTGAACATAATTTCATCATCATCTTCAAATAGCTTGTCCTGAACATAACTTTGCCACCCCAACAGTCCTTCAGAATTTCTCTCTCTCGTAGGCCAGATGTCCCACCTCTGCAGCTCAAACCATCAGTTACATCCTGAATCCATCTTCTCCATAGTCTTCCTCTTTGCCGGGATGCCTTCTTCTATGATGTTCTTCTCCAACCCTTCATATCTCTTTAGATGTCCAAAATACTTAAATTTTCTCATTCTTATTAGTAGCATCAGCCAGTTTTACTTGATTTTACGTTTTTCCTGTTTATGTCTATTGTTTCTCATCTCTGTCCATGATATATGAAATACTCTTCTGTAACACTCATATTCAAAAGCACATATGTTTTCCACTTCCTTTAAATTCCATGCTTCACACCATCGTTGCCACTGGGAATGGCATGTTCTTAGTATTCTTAACTTTGTTTTCATTCAGTCCCATTCCATTCTGTTTTATTTTTTTTTGTGACCATATGGCACTTGCTTCTTCTTCTTCCATCGTCCTGTCCCAACTTTGTGTTTTCATGGATTGTCTAGATTTCTTCTCTATTCCAGTACGACATCTGTTTTCTACTGTCTTATTTATTTAAAGTAATTCTGTCGTTCATTTAGCTCGCCCTTCACACATTGTGGTCGCATGATGATATTCTTATTTTCCTTGTCAGGCCAAAACCACATTTGTGATTCTTCTTGTATTTCTTTCACTCCCATTTCCATTGTTGTTAGCAGTAAACCAAGATATTCAAACTGTTCACATTTTCTATTTTCTCCATTGATCACAATATTTTTGTTAACAATGTTACCTTTTGCTTATATTGAATCTGTTTCAGATATTTTATGAGTACCGAAATATTATGGAAAGATAAAGGAGTACAAAGTGCGTTTGAGAGATCCAACGAGTACCAGCTCATCGACTGTGCACAATAGTAAGTATTATTTATCCTACTTTTGGTCATGGTTGTCAACATACATTTTCTAGGTGGATGAGGGACAAATTGGATACACACAAAGTTTTAGTTGGTTGTTTAAACACAGAAATGGAGAAACTAAATTCAGATAAATGTTTATTAGTTACTTCCATTGATAAGATATTTATTCTAAATGTAGCAAGTGGTTTAGGTTGTGCAGGTGTCACTAGTGAATGTCCTTACATCTAGGAAATTCTAGATATGGTCGGACATTATGGAATGATACACCAGGAAGTACAAATGCCAGTATTCAGACACAACGAGTAGCCAACTCATCGACTGTGAACAAATAAGGAATTATATCCTACTTTTGGTCACTGGTTGTCAACTTAAACATTTTTCTAGGTGGACAACTGAGGGCAAATTGATACAACAAGTTTTAGTTAGGTTGTTCCAATCAGAAATGGAGAATAAGAATTCAGATAAAATGTTTATTGCAGCTCTACTTCATGTATAGTAGTATTAACTCTTATAAATGTTTAGCACAGTGGTTCTCAAAGGTGTGCCCAGGTGCACTAGTGTGTCCTTTACATCCCTAGGAAATCCTAGATCAGTGTTCGGCAACGCTGTGCCAGCGGGCACCAGGGTAAAAAAATCAACAGGACACTTCAGGCCCATGCTTCTCATAGGCATAAATTAAATGATGAATAAAGGTGCATATCATTTTAAAATTATTTCTGTATTTCTTTGTTTTTTGCACATCTTATTTTAAAAGTTTTTGTCTATAGTGCACCCTATAAATTTTTGTAGGATTTCAAGTGTGCCACGGCTTCATAAATATTTGAGAACCACTGGGTTTAGTCCAACGCAGTGTCCGTCACATATTCACGGTGCCCTATTTTACTCCGTTAGCTTTAATGTTAATCATTTTTGTTGAAAGGGTTATATTTAAGTTTATTTGTAGCACACTCATAAGCACGATCGTTCCGATTTTTGAAATCTTGTTTTATTTTGTAACAATTCTACTGCCCCTATCCCCACTCTTCTTTTCTTCACCGGAGAAAGCTTCAACATATAAACTTTATTAATATACTATTTCTTCTTCATTCCTCTAATTATGCTTTGCATCTTTTTCTTCTTTGCGATCAGTTTCGTATGTCGTCTTCTTCTTTGCGTTGTTCTTCGACCAATTTTAATCACTCTTTGTGATATGTTTGATCTTTGCCAGAACGTGTATACATGTCACATTGGTTTGGTAGGCCCCTAAAGCATGACCTCTACACGTTTAGGACATGTGCATCGATTTCAAGCCAAACCTCCTTGGCGCCTCTCGACATGCATGGCAGGTAACAGTGGTTCCATTCTTTACACCCCAAATTTGGGCCCGGTAACCACTCGGCGCGTATGTCGTCTAAACCATGAGATGGGTTGCCTCATGAAATTGCATGTCAGTTGGAGTTACTCAAGAGTTCCCCATAGCTTGCTCTGTAAGCTTCATTCATGAGGCCATGTTTCGTTTTGTTGGTGTATGTATGATGGACATGACTGCAGGATGTGCTCTGGAGTCTTGTGTTTCTGTCTGTCGTGCAGTCTGAGCATGCTTTATTCTGTGCATGTGATGGTTGAGCCTGCAGTGACCTCATTGTCAAAATAAACAGAGATTCATAGATCAGGTTCTTGTGTGCGCTTGGTACATGGTGTCTTTCAATACCTTTGTTATTTCTGTGGTCCTTTTTTTGCATGGACGACCTGTGCCACATCTTCTCTTTTTCATGCTTCGCCCCTGGGAGGTAGTCCGTCGCAACCAAGGCCTCCCAAGCCCACCTATCCAAGGCCATCTTTTCCAGATTTTTCCACTCTCTTCCCATTTTCTTGCATTCCGGCTCCAGGTGTTCCTGGGTCTTCCCTAATTTCCTGTGCCGTCTTGTCAGTTTCAAACATCATGCGGACATTCCATGTGCGAATCCAGGAGATATCCGGGTTGAAAGAAGGTGAGTCGGCAGCCTGATTTCCTTTCGAATTTCATCTGGTCACTTCATGAGTTCCTCCTTGCTGGGTCTTTCTTCCTTGGGTGACGAGCTATGAATTTTCTTGGTTGTGGTTTCTGTAACTATCTAGTGTTTTTTACGGGGTGGGGTAGCTCCCCCCACGCCCAACCTCTTCAGACGCCTGTTACAACATGCCTGGCAGGCAACCGGGTTCTATTCTTTACACCATTATTTTGGGCCCCGGAACCACTCTGACATTCTGCCTAGTATCTGAGTATAATTAATACTACTATTATTAGTAGTGGTCAGTATGAAGAAATTATGGCATGACACAAGTAAAGAAACAAAAGTAAGACTTCTGAGAACATGCATGTTCCCTGTGGCATTATATAGATGTGAATCATGGACCATAACATAAACATTAAAGAACACAATTGAAGCTTTTGAAACAAAGTGTTACAGAAAAGTTCTTAGAGCATCATGAACAGAGAAGAGAAAAAAATAAAGACATCCTACACGACCTGCATATTGTGGAGCATTGACTCATAAATAACATCATGTCCTGGAGGATGAAATATTTTGACCTCGCTAAAAACCACAGTAGTTTAGAGAGAACGATAATGAAAGACATGGTTTCTGGAGTACGAGGCAGGGGGATAATCAAGGTGAAGGTGGCAGCAGGACATCAAAGAAACCTTGAACATGATACCGAAGGAGGCGGGAGATCTTGTTAGAGACAGAGAGATTTTCAGGCAGGCTGTGATGAAAGTGACGTTCCGCAAGGGACATGCTACTACTTGACTTGCTTATTAATAGTAGTATTTCTCTTTCTCGCGATCACCACCCAGACCGATGTACCAGATCCCCCATAAATTCTATTCATGTGGAAATATAATTCATGTAGCCTTAGCATTGGTGTGTTTTACGTCACATCTTCAGTACCATTTGGAGGTCTGGTGCTTATCCTTCGGCGATGTGTCCCGTTTCAGCTAGCGTTTACTCGGTTCGCTCTCCGTTCTGTAACCATCTAGTGTTTTTACGGTGTGGGGTAGCTAGCCCCATGTCCAGTCTCCTTAACCGCCTCTTACGACATGCGGGACAGGTAACAGTGGTTCTATTCTTTACACCTCAAATTTGGGCCCCGGTAACCACTCGGGTGATAGTACAGGGTGTTCAAGATAAAAGCGGTCTGTGAATGGAGCTAATCTGGCATATATGTATGAAAATGAGAAGGTTCAGCTATGACGTAGTATAGGTCAAGGTTCTGTGACGGTATGTAATTGTAGTGCGGGAAGGGGCGATGAATAAATGTGACGTAGGGCGAGCTAGTCAGAACCGGTTTAAATAGTAAATATACACCACGCGATATGTTATCTGGCAACTTTCGATTTGTCAATGGGGCTGCAATTATCTTGAACACCCTGTAGTATTACAATCATCACGTGACACCCTAGCCTCACAACTATCAGTCAGATGCGGTCCAAATTATAGAAACGTTTGACATCTCTCACTGGCTTAAAGCATAGCTAGTTAGCAACAGTCAATCATATATTTTCATTAATTCATCGGTCTCTTCGTTTCAGGACACAATATGTTTTGCGTCACGTAGTTTCTTCTGCCCTGAATCACAACGCTTCTTGTGACTGTAATAGCCTATTTTGGAGTGGTACTCCTTGCCACAGTTGAAACTGGAGCTGATATGTTGGATGTTCTCTCTGTCCTCTGCGCACTCTTTTTACCTCCATAGGTGGTTTCTTTTCTTTTGAGCCACCCTCACTGCCGCTCTCCATGCTTGCCTGTCTTTGGCCAACCTCTCCCAGTATTCTTTATCTACACCACATGAAGTTAAATCACGCTTGCATGTGTCAATGAAGGGTAGTAATGAGCGCTATCGCCCGAGTGGTTACCGGGGCCCATATTTGCGATGTAAAGAATACAACCACTGTTAACTGCCACGCATGTCGTAAGAGGCGACTAGGGTTTGAATGAAATCGGATGCACATGTCCTAAACGTGTAGAAGTCTATGCGTTTAGGACCTACCAAACCAATGTGCAACGTATACACGTTCTTGGCAAAGATCAAACATATCACAAAGAGTGATTAAAATTGCTCGTAAAGAACGAACACAAAGAAGAAGAAGAAGAGAATGGGCACTATGCTGTCTAGTGCCTGTTGCGAGTTGGCCGTATAGAATATTCTTTAGGAATCTATCATCGCTCATATGGCACACGTGTCCCAGACGTGGCTGACTCAGTAAGGTGTACATACTTGGAATGCCAGCATTTCCAGAATTTCTATATTGGCGATGTGGTCTTGCTATCGGATATATCTCTATATTTTCAACTATCCTGTCAAATGCAGGTTCAATAAGAAAACACAAGTAACTATTTTCCAGAAATTAAAAAAAAAAAAAACACATTTTCCATGGGGCTGTTGGGCGCATTTGCTTCTTATCTTCCACCTCTCTGCCTTAACGCTTACCATATATAACGCCCATGCTTTTGTGAGTCTACAATACATGTTCTTCTTGTTGATATCCTCCTGTATATGTTCCTTGTGAGGCGTCTGTAGCTTAAGCGATAGTGAACTCGATAATAAAACTATTGTACCTGGTACACACTCAACGCTGGGCAGTTTGGAAGAAATTGTTTTCCCCGTTGATTTTTTTTTTCCGATCCAGAAGCACTTGAGCTGAAAGCTCTTCGGCTCGTGTCATGGACATCATAACCCTTCGGCTCGGTGCCACGAACACCGTAAATCTGGGAACCTGTAGCTTTTCTGCCAGTCCGCGGAGTTGAACCCGCACTTCAGAATCACCCGTAGTCCAACGCGCTACGAACACGCTGGGCACGCGGGCTTTCCCCGTTGGTATGAACGGTAAAAATAGACACCATCATTCAGAAAACAATGACAAACTACTGAACGTATAAGTGGTGCCTTGAAAAATCAATCGACGAATCGTTTACTGTGGGTGATGATCCAAGTCCTTTAAAAGATTAAAGGGTTTAAAAGCCGAAGGATTGACTTCATTACACCAGGTTTTACCCCATATGGCTCAGTCCCTCTCCGCAGAAAGGGCACGCCACCTGCCGAAAGTATTACACAAAGCACGAACTCCGTAACCCCAGCAACAATTCTAGGGTATCTGGAAAGGATATTCCACGCAAAGAAACAAATATTTCTGTATAACATGTTTAGTTAGCAACTCATTTTCATTAAGATCACGAGAACCTCTGAGAAATTATTCCAAACACACCACCCGAGGGAACGAACCGAGTACAAATGGGCTGAGAAGCGTGAACTTTACCTCTATGCCACATCCTACCTCCCCACACGAGTCTTTGAACTCCAGTATCGCATGGTCACCTCTAGTCTGAAAGTCATCTTCTTATCTTATCGTAACCACATTTGCCGTGAAGCTTCGTGGGAGAGTTGAGTTTTCTATCTTGTGCCAGGTGTGTTGCGCTTGACGTTGTCAGTCCATGCTTTCGCAGGGACACTCTGAGATGTTATCTATCCATCGTGTTCTTGGCCTGCCTCGTGCTCTGCGCCCTAAGTGTCGATTATTGTAGGCACGTGATGGTAGTAAATGTGGTTCCATTCTCATTAGAAAGTCATCTCTAAAGTCAATCAAATGCCTGCTGGCGTTGGCTATCATGTCTCTCCACACCTCTCTCTGTTCAGTGCATGTAATCAGTTCTGACGTCGATCTTGTGTCGAACCATGTCAAGCCATCCAACATCTCCCTCAGTCTTCCGCGATCTCTCCTTCCCTGAATGTTACCTGCTGTCACCAAATGTTCTAAACCAGCGTTTCCCAAAGTCGGCGATACCGTTCTATGGGGGCGATAGTGGGTTCAGAAGAATTTGGGGGATGTTCAGGCGATTATGGTTCGATGTCTGCTTAAAGAAGAAATTAATCATAAATATTTTAAAATTTGAATTCTGCATTTAAATTCATCTTATGTCCGTCTTACACGATCTATTGTTTCATCAATTTTCTATTTCATGTATATAATCATTTGAAAATTGACCATGTATGACAGAATATATATCAATTTTCTATGTCAAAGAGAAAATAGAGCATGTATATATGTAGGGAGGCGTTGACAAACTGTTATAATGTGGAGGGCGTTACAAAGTTTATGTTGTGCAAAGTGGACGGTGGGCCGAAAAAGTTTGGGAATCTATGCTCTAAACCTTCTCTTCGCATTATATGCCTGAAGAACTTGATTGTCGGATTCTTATTCTTTTGATAAGGTTTCTTTGTGTGCAGGCCTGATTTAAAACCTCATCTGTTTTCTTTGCTGTCCGTGGAATTCTTCAGCATTCTTCTGTAAAACCACATCTCTGCGGCTTCCAATGATCGTATTGATTGTTTGTTCATTGTCCATGATTCGCTGCCATACAGAAGTATTCATCCGTAGAGTGTGAAAAGAATAAGGAGTTTTAAGAACCCCGGAAGCAACGGATCAAATGAGTATGATCAATAAATAAGCTTCTTCTGCATTCGCCCGCTATGAACTCAGGCGCAGTCAGGGCGCTTCTGACTGATTTGTTTGCGTGAAGGCCTGCTTTCCTTATTATCAGTGTTCCCCCGCCATGCAGACATGGCTGCTCCGACTTCAGATGTATACATAGACAGTGTACAGGTATTTGTCGCATTCGAAAAACAAATGACCAAACACAAGATTTGAACTACAGACCCATATTTCTTAAGGTACCTGTTGACTAGCTCTACAATACGAGTGGTTTTAAGAACACACAATACAGTAGAACAGTTTTGAGAGCAAAGCCGGTTTTCATACCATGTGGTATATTGGGAAATACTGTGTTTGACCGGTATTATGTTTAGACAATCGGCACATAAGTGGGCAATGTAGTCAATGTTGGCCACGTTTATTGTCTTTCCCAAGATGGATGATGACACTAGTTGTCCACTCTTGCCGTTAAGCGTTTGGGTGGGAGCTTTAATTTGCGTGTCATGGCTAGATGAGTCACCCTTGTTGTGTTATATCCGTGTTTATATGGTGTGATCATGATATTGTCTATTGTATTTCCCAAGATGGATGATGACACTAGTTGTCCACTCTTGCCGTTAAGCGTTTGGGTAGGAGCTTTAATTTGCGTGTCATGGCTAGATGAGTCACCCTTGTTGTGTTATATCCGTGTTTATATGGTGTGATCATGATATTGTCTATTGTATTTCCCAAGATGGATGATGACACTAGTTGTCCACTCTTGCCGTTAAGCGTTTGGGTGGGAGCTTTAATTTGCGTGTCATGGCTAGATGAGTCACCCTTGTTGTGTTATATCCGTGTTTATATGGTGTGATCATGATATTGTCTATTGTATTTCCCCAAGATGGATGATGACACTAGTTGTCCACTCTTGCCGTTAAGCGTTTGGGTAGGAGCTTTAATTTGCGTGTCATGGCTAGATGAGTCACCCTTGTTGTGTTATATCCGTGTTTATATGGTGTGATCTTGATATTGTCTATTGTATTTCCCAAGATGGATGATGACACTAGTTGTCCACTCTTGCCGTTAAGCGTTTGGGTAGGAGCTTTAATTTGCGTGTCATGGCTAGATGAGTCACCCTTGTTGTGTTATATCCGTGTTTATATGGTGTGATCATGATATTGTCTATTGTATTTCCCCAAGATGGATGATGACACTAGTTGTCCACTCTTGCCGTTAAGCGTTTGGGTAGGAGCTTTAATTTGCGTGTCATGGCTAGATGAGTCACCCTTGTTGTGTTATATCCGTGTTTATATGGTGTGATCATGATATTGTCTATTGTATTTCCCAAGATGGATGATGACACTAGTTGTCCACTCTTGCCGTTAAGCGTTTGGGTAGGAGCTTTAATTTGCGTGTCATGGCTAGATGAGTCACCCTTGTTGTGTTATATCCGTGTTTATATGGTGTGATCATGATATTGTCTATTGTATTTCCCCAAGATGGATGATGACACTAGTTGTCCACTCTTGCCGTTAAGCGTTTGGGTAGGAGCTTTAATTTGCGTGTCATGGCTAGATGAGTCACCATTGTTGTGTTATATCCGTGTTTATATGGTGTGATCATGATATTGTCTATTGTATTTCCCAAGGTGGATGATGACACTAGTTGTCCACTCTTGCCGTTAAGCGTTTGGGTAGGAGCTTTAATTTGCGTGTCATGGCTAGATGAGTCACCCTTGTTGTGTTATATCCGTGTTTATATGGTGTGATCATGATATTGTCTATTGTATTTCCCAAGGTGGATGATGACACTAGTTGTCCACTCTTGCCGTTAAGCGTTTGGGTGGGAGCTTTAATTTGCGTGTCATGGCTAGATGAGTCACCCTTGTTGTGTTATATCCGTGTTTATATGGTGTGATCATGATATTGTCTATTGTATTTCCCAAGATGGATGATGACACTAGTTGTCCACTCTTGCCGTTAAGCGTTTGGGTAGGAGCTTTAATTTGCGTGTCATGGCTAGATGAGTCACCCTTGTTGTGTTATATCCGTGTTTATATGGTGTGATCATGATATTGTCTATTGTATTTCCCAAGATGGATGATGACACTAGTTGTCCACTCTTGCCGTTAAGCGTTTGGGTGGGAGCTTTAATTTGCGTGTCATGGCTAGATGAGTCACCCTTGTTGTGTTATATCCGTGTTTATATGGTGTGATCATGATATTGTCTATTGTATTTCCCAAGATGGATGATGACACTAGTTGTCCACTCTTGCCGTTAAGCGTTTGGGTAGGAGCTTTAATTTGCGTGTCATGGCTAGATGAGTCACCCTTGTTGTGTTATATCCGTGTTTATATGGTGTGATCATGATATTGTCTATTGTATTTCCCCAAGATGGATGATGACACTAGTTGTCCACTCTTGCCGTTAAGCGTTTGGGTGGGAGCTTTAATTTGCGTGTCATGGCTAGATGAGTCACCCTTGTTGTGTTATATCCGTGTTTATATGGTGTGATCATGATATTGTCTATTGTATTTCCCAAGATGGATGATGACACTAGTTGTCCACTCTTGCCGTTAAGCGTTTGGGTAGGAGCTTTAATTTGCGTGTCATGGCTAGATGAGTCACCCTTGTTGTGTTATATCCGTGTTTATATGGTGTGATCATGATATTGTCTATTGTATTTCCCAAGATGGATGATGACACTAGTTGTCCACTCTTGCCGTTAAGCGTTTGGGTAGGAGCTTTAATTTGCGTGTCATGGCTAGATGAGTCACCCTTGTTGTGTTATATCCGTGTTTATATGGTGTGATCATGATATTGTCTATTGTATTTCCCAAGATGGATGATGACACTAGTTGTCCACTCTTGCCGTTAAGCGTTTGGGTAGGAGCTTTAATTTGCGTGTCATGGCTAGATGAGTCACCCTTGTTGTGTTATATCCGTGTTTATATGGTGTGATCATGATATTGTCTATTGTATTTCCCAAGATGGATGATGACACTAGTTGTCCACTCTTGCCGTTAAGCGTTTGGGTGGGAGCTTTAATTTGCGTGCCATGGCTAGATGAGTCACCATTGTTGTGTTATATCCGTGTTTATATGGTGTGATCATGATATTGTCTATTGTATTTCCCAAGATGGATGATGACACTAGTTGTCCACTCTTGCCGTTAAGCGTTTGGGTGGGAGCTTTAATTTGCGTGTCATGGCTAGATGAGTCACCCTTGTTGTGTTATATCCGTGTTTATATGGTGTGATCATGATATTGTCTATTGTATTTCCCCAAGATGGATGATGACACTAGTTGTCCACTCTTGCCGTTAAGCGTTTGGGTAGGAGCTTTAATTTGCGTGTCATGGCTAGATGAGTCACCCTTGTTGTGTTATATCCGTGTTTATATGGTGTGATCTTGATATTGTCTATTGTATTTCCCAAGATGGATGATGACACTAGTTGTCCACTCTTGCCGTTAAGCGTTGCGTGTCATGGCTAGATGAGTCACCATTGTTGTGTTATATCCGTGTTTATATGGTGTGATCATGATATTGTCTATTGTATTTCCCAAGATGGATGATGACACTAGTTGTCCACTCTTGCCGTTAAGCGTTTGGGTAGGAGCTTTAATTTGCGTGTCATGGCTAGATGAGTCACCATTGTTGTGTTATATCCGTGTTTATATGGTGTGATCATGATATTGTCTATTGTATTTCCCAAGATGGATGATGACACTAGTTGTCCACTCTTGCCGTTAAGCGTTTGGGTAGGAGCTTTAATTTGCGTGTCATGGCTAGATGAGTCACCCTTGTTGTGTTATATCCGTGTTTATATGGTGTGATCATGATATTGTCTATTGTATTTCCCAAGATGGATGATGACACTAGTTGTCCACTCTTGCCGTTAAGCGTTTGGGTGGGAGCTTTAATTTGCGTGTCATGGCTAGATGAGTCACCCTTGTTGTGTTATATCCGTGTTTATATGGTGTGATCTTGATATTGTCTATTCATCTTTGTCTTGGTCTTCTCTTGACTTTAGTGCGTGATCTCGTTTTATTGTATGCTAGATATTGGTGGTTGGTTGTATTTCATTCTCATTAAATGTCCAAATCACTGCATTTGTTGTCTTTCAATGTATTCGGTGCATGAAGTTAGGTAGGTCTGACATCCTTACTACGTCGCTAAATCTCCAAGGCTGATTGACGACCGTAGAATCCGTCATCCCATTCCTTACTGTGAGGGGTCGTTGCACCATGTTATGCGCCTTACGGCCTGGTGCATCCGTTTTCTGCAAGCATTTGTTACGGGTTAGCATTCCTAATATATACACGTTCTAAGCAAATATCAAACACATCACAAAGAGTGATTAAATTTGATCGTAAAGAACGAACGCAAAGAAGACGTTTCCAGTGTTTCTGAGTTAGTTAGTTAGTTTCTTCCTTTCGTGACAAAGGCGGCACATAGGGCAGAGGTTTTAGATCTCCATGTGATACGGTTCTTTGCTAGCAGTTGCAGATCTTGTATGGTTTTACATCCCAATAGTTTACTTTCTTGTTGGATGGTTCTTCGAAGAGTGGTCTTTGGTCTTCCACGTTTTCTTTTCCCAACTGGTGACCACATAAGGACTTGTCGATTTAGTCTCTTTTCGTCTGATCTAAGCACATGACCTAAATATTTCCACCGTCGTTTCCTTATAATATTTGATATGGGTTATTGGTGTGTTCTATCTCTCACTGTGTTGTTAGAAACGAAATCACTCCATTTTACTTTTAATAATTTCGTAGACATTTATTCTCAAAGCTGTCCAGTTTCTTATCAATTTTCTTTGTTGATTTCCAACTTTCACAACCGTAGGTCAGTACAGGAATCACACATGACCTAAATAATTTAACTTTTGTGCATATACTAAAGTCTTGAGATTGCCAGATATTCGTTAATTTAATGAAGGCACTAGCTGCTATAGCAATACGAGAGTTTATTTCTTTCATCGTGTCTCCGTTGTTTGACACTTTACTACCCAAATATGTAAAATGTTCAACTTTCTGAGGCAGTACGTCTCACGATACTAATGTACTCCGCGTCCAGTATGCAGTGATCGGGTTATTTTTGTTTTAGTGATGGCTGATCTCAGTTTAGGTGATATCGAGTTCTTAGTCCTATCGGAGATGGACGATTTTTGTTTGTTACTGATCCAGAAGCACTTAAGCATTCAGTTCTTCGACTCGGTGCTATGGACATCGTAACCCTTCGGTTTGGTGCCACGAACACCGTAAATCTGGAGAACCTGTAGCTTTTCTGCCAGCCCGCGGAATTGAACCCGCACTATCAGGGAGCTTGTCACCCGTAGTCCAACGCGCTACGAACACGCTGGGCAGGCTGGCAATGGAGATGGACGATAAAACGTAGGTCTCGTGTTTAAGTTAGCTAGGTGCCCAGCGTGTTTGTAGCGCGTTGGACTACGGGTGACTAGTCCTCTATAAGTGCGGGTTCAACTCCGCGGACTGGCAGAAAAGCTACAGGTTCCCCAGATTTAAGGTGTTCGTGGCACCGAGCCGAAGAGCTTTCAGCTCAAATGCTTCTGGATCGAAAAACAAAAAAAGTTAGCTAGGCAAAATAACTCATTGCATTTGGAAATCGATAAGAATATAATATTAAAATAAAAACCGCTACATGGTTCAATATCATTTATATATAGTGAGCATGTATAACTTGAGTAGTAGTGAACATGTATAACTTGAGTAGTAGTGAGCATGTATAGCTTGAGTAGTAGTAGTGAGCATGTATAACTTGAGTAGTAGTGAGCATGTATAGCTTGAGTAGTAGTGAACATGTATAGCTTGAGTAGTAGTGAACATGTATAACTGGAGTAGTAGTGAACATGTATAGCTGGTAGTAGTGAACATGTATAGCGAGTAGTAGTAGTGAACATGTATACTTGAGTAGTAGTAGTGAACATGTATAGCTTGAGTAGTAGTGAGCATGTATAGCTTGAGTAGGTAGTGGAGCATGTATAGCTTGAGTAGTAGTGAGCATGTATAGCTTGAGTAGTAGTAGTGAGCATGTATAGCTTGAGTAGTAGTAGTGAGCATGTATAGCTTGAGTAGTAGTAGTGAACATGTATAGCTTGAGTAGTAGTGAGCATGTATACTGAGTAGTAGTGAGCATGTATAGCTTGAGTAGTAGTGAACATGTATAACTTGAGTAGTAGTGAGCATGTATAACTTGAGTAGTAGTGAGCATGTATAGCTGGTAGTAGTGAACATGTATACTTGAGTAGTAGTGAGCATGTATGCTTGAGTAGTAGTGAGCATGTATAGCTTGAGTAGTAGTAGTGAACATGTATAGCTTGAGTAGTAGTAGTGAGCATGTATAGCTTGAGTAGTAGTAGTGAACATGTATAACTTGAGTAGTAGTAGTGAACATGTATAGCTTGAGTAGTAGTGAACATGTATAGCTTGAGTAGTAGTAGTGAGCATGTATAACTTGAGTAGTAGTAGTGAGCATGTATAACTTGAGTAGTAGTGAACATGTATAGCTTGAGTAGTAGTAGTGAACATGTATAACTGGTAGTAGTGAGCATGTATGCTTGAGTAGTAGTGAACATGTATAACTTGAGTAGTGAGCATGTATAACTTGAGTAGTAGTAGTGAGCATGTATAACTTGAGTAGTAGTGAGCATGTATAGCTTGAGTAGTAGTGAACATGTATAACTTGAGTAGTAGTGTGCATGTATAACTTGAGTAGTAGTGAACATGTATAACTTGGTAGTGTAGTGAGCATGTATAACTTGAGTAGTAGTGAACATGTATAGCTTGAGTAGTAGTGAACATGTATAGCTTGAGTAGTAGTGAGCATGTATAACTTGAGTAGTAGTGAACATGTATAGCTTGAGTAGTAGTGAACATGTATAGCTTTAGTAGTAGTGAACATGTATAACTTGAGTAGTAGTGAGCATGTATAGCTGGTAGTAGTAGTGAGCATGTATAACTGAGTAGTAGTGAACATGTATAACTTGAGTAGTAGTGAACATGTATAAGTTGAGTAGTAGTGAGCATGTATAACTGAGTAGTAGTGAGCATGTATAACTGGTAGTAGTGAACATGTATAGCTTGAGTAGTAGTGAGCATGTATAGCTTGAGTAGTAGTGAACATGTATAACTTGAGTAGTAGTGAACATGTATAGCTTGAGTAGTAGTAGTGAACATGTATAACTTGAGTAGTAGTGAACATGTATAACTTGAGTAGTAGTGGGCATGTATAACTTGAGTAGTAGTGAGCATGTATAACTTGAGTAGTAGTGAACATGTATAGCTTGAGTAGTAGTGAGCATGTATAACGGTAGTAGTAGTGAACATGTATAGCTTGAGTAGTAGTGAGCATGTATAACTTGAGTAGTAGTGAACATGTATAGCTTGAGTAGTAGTGAACATGTATAACTGGAGTAGTAGTGAACATGTATACTGAGTAGTAGTGAGCATGTATACTTGAGTAGTAGTGAACATGTATAACTTGAGTAGTAGTGGGCATGTATAACTTGAGTAGTAGTGAACATGTATAACTTGAGTAGTAGTGAACATGTATAGCTTGAGTAGTAGTAGTGAGCATGTATAGCTTGAGTAGTAGTGAACATGTATACTGAGTAGTAGTGAACATGTATAGCTTGAGTAGTAGTAGTGAACATGTATAGCTTGAGTAGTAGTGAGCATGTATAACGAGTAGTAGTGAACATGTATAACTTGAGTAGTAGTAGTGAACATGTATAACTGGAGTAGTAGTGAACATGTATAACTTGAGTAGTAGTGAGCATGTATAGCTTGAGTAGTAGTGAGCTCGATCACAACCCAAGCGTACCTGGTTCAACGGGTGACAAATCCCCTGTGTGTGTGTGTGCGGTTCAATTCCGCGGGTTGGCAGAAAAGCCACAGATTATCCATATTTACGGTGTTCATAGCACCGAACCGAAGAGCTGAAAGCTCAAGTGCTTCTGGATCTAAAAAAATTTTTGAAATCCGCGGCTGGCAAGTTTGGAAGCAAATTTGTTCCCTTTGAATTTTTGCGAACTATAAAAATAGACCTCAACGTTCAGAAAGCAATGGCAAACTACTGAATGTATAAGTGATGACTAGAAAATCGATGACTCTTTTATTGTTGTTGATGGCTATGTCCTGTAAAGGATATGTCCGATTCCCCCTTCCCCACCAATTACGACATGAACAAATGCTTGAATCACGGATTGAACAAGGGTCCCACCTTGGCTAGTAGCCGCTGACTTAACCACTCGACCAGACACTCCTCAGTTTAGACTTTAATCCCCAACGAAACAGACAGTCACAGCCAGCTTCCCTGACGGCTTGTTCCTTCATTGCTCCCGGCAACATAAGGCCGACTAGCTCAGACGGGAAATTGAAAATTCCTGTTTAATGGGGGCTTGTTTGTGTATACGTTTGATAGAACACTGCAACCTTATTTGTGATTTAACTCAATTCTATGAGGCTATGGTTATTGATTGCTGCAAATTGTTAATAATACTGATATTCCTTAGCTTTAAACTTAATTTGTAACATTAAATAACCTTCATTTAGAGTGTGTGTTGTTTTGTTAAAATGAATTAGTGCCCGTCTGCCCAGCGTGTTCGTAGCGCGTTGGACTACGGGTGACTATCCTCTGTGTGTGCGGGTTCAATTCCGCGGGATGGCAGAAAAGCCACAGATTCCCGGTGTTCGTGACACCGAGCCGAAGGGTTACGATGTCCATGGCACCGAGCCGAAGAGCTGAAAAGTTCAAGTGCTTCTGGATCGAGGAAAAAAAAAATGAATTAGTCTTTATATCGCCCATGTGTTGCCAGGACCCTCGAGGAAGCAAGAATAGTAACACTACCACCTACAAGGCATGACCTACAAGGCATGTCCTACAAGGCATGTCCTACAAGGCATGACCTACAAGGCATGTCGTAAGATGTGACTGAGGTAGGGCCTAGGAAGCTACCTAGTAAATAGTGTCGCAGAAATCGGATCTGTTGGAGTACTTGTTGGCGCATAACTGGCACAACGTACAATCGCTCTTAGGCTCAGATCACATACAAATCACACAGAGTGGTTAACAAGGGGTCGATATGGAGCGTTCAAGGAAAAATATAAGAAGATAAGTCTGTATACAACAACACTGGAATGCGAGGATCACACGACAGTTGTAATCGTATTCTTACCTGAGCTAGCTGGCCTTATGTTATCGGGGGCCACCTACAAACAAACAATCACAGCCAGCCAGACTCCCCACCTTCGCCCCTGACGGCTTGTTCCTTGTCCATACCGGATCTAGTGCATTTAAGACGCATACATACATACGTACACAGGTACTACAACCAGACAATGTGTTGGTTTCGAACTAACACCCTCGAACTGGTTGTGTCCGTACGCAGTTTAAAAATAGCATCGTTATTGTTAACACAACTGGTATATTTTTAGCTTGACTTGTCAAAATAGCAACGCCAAATAGTTAGTTGCTGAAAGGAGCTTTTGAAATACATACAAATAAAAAAAACAAGTTTTCTATTCGTCTGGTACTGTTTTAGCTGTTGAATAAAGTAGTGTAGTCATTCTTTGTATAGGTATGTGATATATATATATTATATATATATATACAGTGGCGGCTCGTGATCCTTTTTGTTGGTGGGGCCAGACGAACATTTTCGAGAAAAATCATGGTTTTGGATTAGGTTATATTTTAATCTATCAACTAATAAATACACGTTACACATTATTTTAGGTGGGTCCTGGCCCTTAATGAAGAGCCGCCACTATATATATATATATATATATATATATATATATATATATATTAGATAGGTGCAGTGGCGGCTCATCACTAAGGGCCTGTGGGCCGGGCCCCACCAAAAGAATGTGTCCCGTGTATTTATTATTTTATAAACTAAAATATAACCTAATCCAAAACCATGATTTCCCTGAAAATGTGTGTCTGGCCCTACCAACAAAAATGATCACGTGCCGCCACTGGACAGGTGTATGGCTAGACATTGACAAAGCGGTGGAGAAGATGATTAATGCCTTGGAATGCAAATGTTACAGAAGAGTACTTAGAATGTGGCTTGGCAGAAGTATAACAACAGAACACATCCTACAGAACTGTCCCCAGTATGCAGACATGAGAAGAAAGTGGTGACCCACTTACACCAGCATCCAAAACAAACTGTATGGCGTGGCTGATAATCTGAGACAGACGGCTGCCTTTATTAGATAATCCGAAAACCCAATCTAGTGAGAACGCAAAGAAAGAAAATATCATGGACAGAGAAAAGAACAAATGCTTCTGTTCTGCAACAGCTTGATGTTAAAGAGAGTTGGCTATTAAAAAGCATAACATCAAGGAAAATTAAATATTTCAGACACATCAAACGACATGAATGCATAGAGAAGATAATTTTGGAGAGAATGATGCCTGGAAGACGAATGAGAGGAAGACCTAGAAGACGATGTGAGCAAGATGTCATTGATGATCTGAGAATGACTGCTGCTGACGCCTGTCAACGTGCACATAATAGTTTTTCAGGACTGCTATCATGGGAGACAAATTTCGGAAGGCACAAGCTGCTTGATGATGATGGTACTATTTTAGCTGTACAAAAAGTAGTAGTTGATCTGTGTATAAATATGATATATATATATAATAAATAATAAATAATAAACAATAATTCCTCTCGTACCGTTATACGTTACATAGGGCCCGCAAGTAATTTCTCCATACTCTCTATCCTGGGCAACTCGCTCAATCTCCTCCATGGAACTGAGACCGATATTTCTTGCTTCTCTCAGCAAAGTTCGTTTCAGGGTCTCCTTAGGTCGTCCTCTCTTTCTTGAACCCTTTGCATCCCACTTCAATGCCTGCTTTGATATTCGTTGATCATTTCCATTCTTATCTTCTTTCATAACATTCATTTTCCCAGACAGCTGACATCTATTTTCAAATTATGCATTCACACTTGCTTTCTAATATCTTTAGTCATTTTCCAACTCTCGCTGGCATATGTTAGGATTGATACAACTCTCTTTCTCTTCTCTCTCTCTCTCTATATATATATATATATATATATATATATATATAGAGAGAGAGAGAAGATGAACAGGCGTATGGTTACAGACGAAGGATTGTCTTAATTGCACCGGGATTTACCCAATATGGCCCAGTCCCTCTCCGCAGAAATGGCACGCCATCTGCCGAAAGTATTGTACAAAGCACGAACTCCGTAGCTTTGACAACAGTCCTAGTTTTCTCTAGAAAAAAAATGCACTCGTGAACAGAACGACGCGGTTCGGATTCGTACCCGCGACCTTCGAGACGCAAAGCAAGGGCTTAACCACTTGAATTTATAGTGTGCGAACGAAAAAACCAAATACTTTGATTCACACTGCATGTCAAAAAGCAAACGGTCTGCTAGGTTGGATGAAATATCGCCAATTGCGTACAGCGTATGGATGAATTAATGAAGTTTCTAATGAGCTGGAACAGTTTTGATTGATTTATTTATTGATTGATTGATTGATTTATAGCACCATCCTCGTTGAATCTCGGTTAATAACCATATATAGTAATAATTCCTCTCCAACTGTATACGTTACATAGGGTCTGCAAGCAATTTCTCCATACCGCTCTATCCTGAGCAACTCGCTCAATTTCCTCTATAGAACTGAGACCGATATTTCTTGTCTCTCTCAGCAAAGTTCGTTTCAGGGTCTCCTTAGGTCGTCCTCTCCATATATGCTCTGATGTCTTTCTTACACAGGAAGAAGAACTTATCGGCAGTATGCGAACTTCATAGCACCGGCGAGGTTCTCCGATATGATTACATTTTGTAAGAAATTATATTTTAGTCTTTAAATGATTTTGTTCCAGGCTGTGGCTTTCCAGTCTACTCTTATTGATTTTACACTGTCAGTGATTGTTCTACGTGCTCAACGTGTACATGGAACCAATATTTTATTGTTGGCGTCCCATAGGACTAGGAACACAGACCCATCGGTATATATATCCCATCAGTGGCGGCTCGTGATAATTTTTGTTGGTGGGGCCAGACATTTTTTAGGAAAAATCATGGTTTTGGTTTCTATATTTTAATTTATAAAATAATAAATAAACGTTATACATTATTTTTTGGGGCCTGGCCCTTAATGACGACCCCACTGTATCCCATCATCATCCATTGCATTATCTTCTATTAGCTGCTTAACTGCGAGTTCAGCCTTCATGTTGCCCCGAGCTCTACAATCACTTCCAACAGTAATGAGTATGTAGTGGATTAATGCCTCTTTAAGCCGAGGCACTCCTTTTCAACCTAAAGATGAATTTTCTTTTGGTTATATCAGAGTGGGTGGCGTCTGTGGCTTAGGGGATATGGACTCGATCTATTAACCCCGACGTTCTGAGTTCGAATCACTCTGCGAACATTTTGGTTGCAAATTGATTTTGCATCGTGGATTTTAACAAAAGGACGATGTCACCATCCGTTCAGAAAGCAATGGCAAACTACTGAACTTAATAATGCCTAGAAAAATCACAAACAGCGTTAACAAGCTGGGGTTGATTCGCAAAGTCCTGTAAAGGATATACAATTAACTCACGCCCTTTTAACCTAAAGACGAACCTCCTTTTGGTTATATCAGAGCGTGTAGGGCAACAAACATGAAACATGGTTGGTTGATAGGAACCATCGTCATTCTACTTCGTTGAACAATCATGTTTGCTCCGATCTCTTCCTCACACAGGAAAATCTCAGCTACAGTGCACGAATTCCGTAGCATCGGTGAGGGACCCCGATAGAACTTTGAAGATGGTGATGATATTTTTGTAGGAATTTTACTTTAAATCTTTACTAATGAATTTTGCCCGGACCACACTTTTCCAGCGTGCTCGATGTTGAACTGCCAATGATTTCTTTACGTGTTCAACTTGAATGCAAGTGAATTTCTTCTTTTTCTGAAAGAAAGAGCAAGTTCCTGTTTTAGGTTTTGTATTGTGCTGTCAGCGGATTTAGCCTCCAGGGCTTTTATAGCTGACAGTAACTGTAAGAAATACCATCTTGCCTGCAGGTGCTTGGAGCTTATTCATGTGCTGTGCTGCCATCAGAAGGGCTAAGAGTTCTGCTTTGTAATTGGAGCATATTCTTCCAGTAGGGGCCGCTAGAGGCACATTAGTAGCATCTGGGTACCTAATGTACGCTCCTGCCCCTCCATTCATGGTTGCCTCCATTGCAGATCTATCTATTCTCTAATACTGTTTTGTCTTTCAGTGTGAGGTCGAAAAAGGAGACACCTGGAGCGAGCCCTCTTTGCACCTTGTCTTTCTTTCTCTTCTCCAATCTTGATTTGCCTCACAGCTACAGAGTAAGAAGAGATTTCTAGCACAGGCTTGATGTGCTTCATAAATAGTCTTTGTCGCTCTTTATCTCTGAGGTCCACCTTTCGTGGCCGGCCTTGTTTGTATCCATTGTATCAGCAACATTCTCTCTGTAGTGCACTGTCTGTTGGCAATCTGCTTATGTGCGCTCTCATGTATATTTCTTCTGAGGTCAAGCAACCTTGATGCTTGTGAGCCGGCACTTTTGTCTCTTATCCATTGTATCGAACATTTCTACATGTTCTCTCTGTAGTGCACTGCCTGTTGCAATCTGCTTATTGGGCCGAACCATGTAATATGTTGCTTCTTGATAAAGTTCAGTACTGATGTTGTACCCACTTTTTCCTGATGTATTCATTTCTAAACCAGTCTCTGACAGTCTTGCAGATCCATCTGTGTAGATTCATTCCCACATCTAAAACACTAACTCTTGTGTAAATGTACTGTTAATATCTAGCTCATTACACTTGTACTTATAAAAGTCAAATTGCAAATCATGTACACGTTTTCTGTTAACGACGGAACGCGCCGTGAAGACCGCTAGGCCTGACCTATATTTTTCCTTCCTATCCCCTTCACCGCCGCATATCCAGCCAGACTCAGCTACCCGGCCCGCTATCGGTTCTCCAGTATCTGTTAACAGTTACCTCACAAAATCTATACGCCGCGCTTTGCAGCACTCGACCTTGGATAAACGTATTCTATATTTAGCCAGGCGGTGACTCAACGTGTCCAAAATTGAGTTTCCTTCTCCAAAGGGGGTCATATGAACCGAGCTGACCTCAAACTATTGTGGATTGCCCATTTTTTTCTACTTGAAATTTATTACTACCGAAAATTTCGATTCAACCGAACACGTTTTGTTTGTGTGCTAAATTCAAGTGTGTAAATCGAAATGACATCTAGACTATGTATGTCTATTTATAGCTTTTATTGACACGGTCAATTGGCAAGTGTGTTGCTGTGAGAAATCACTAGCAATGACACTGCGGAAACGAGTGATCCAGTGCTATGTTCTTCTTTGAACGCTCCACATCGACCACTAGCTAACCACTCTTTGTGATTTGTATGTGATCGGAACCTAAGAGCGATTGTACGTTGTGAAAGTTATGCGCCTACAAGTAAGCCAACACATGCGACTTCTGCGACGCTGTTTATTTACTTGGGTTCGTCCGAGTGGGTCCGGGGCCCAAATTTGGGGTGTAAAGAATAGAACCATTGTTACCTGCCTCGCATGTCGTAAGAGGCGATTAAGGAAGTTTGGCTGAAATCGGTTGCATGTGTCCTAAACGTGTAGAAGTCTGCGTTTAGGGGCCTACCAAACCAATGTATACACGTTCTTGGCAAAGATCAAACATATCACAAAGAGTGATTAAAATTGGTGGTAAAGAACGAACGCAAGAAGAAGAAGATTTACTAGGGTAGCTTCTCTTGGTCCCTACCTCAGTCGCCTCTTAGACATGCCTTGTAGGTTGCAGTGTTACTATTTTTGGCTTCGACTGTGAGCCACGGCAATGCACGGGCGCAGTGCTATATTGAACCAATACTTATGTATGACAGCGCGCTCGGGTGTTGCCGGGGCTGAAAAGGGGAACAAAGAATAGTAGCACAGCTATCTACAAGGCATGTCGTACTCCTATCTTCTGCAGCTCCCTCCAGCTCCTGCAGCTCCCTCCAGCTCCTGCAGCTCCCTCCAGCTCCTGCAGCTCCCTCCAGCTCCTGTGTATTGTTGATCTCTGCCTCCAAATCTGGTTTCCATGTATTTCAATTCTTCCCTCTCTTCCAATGACCCTGTGGGTTCCAAGAACTTCCCAGATATATAAAATCCAAAACTTCCTCTATGATTGCATTTAAGATGTGTTGTCGAGGCTCACAAGGGGAGCAAAGAATAGTAGCACTGCGACCTACAAGGCATGTCGTAAGAGGCGCCTTAGGTATGGGTCTAGGGAAGCTACCCTAGTGTGTAAAAAGCTTTGCAGAATTCGGATGTACTGGTCTACTTGTAGGCTCATAGCTGACACAACGAACAACCGTTCTTATACTCAGCGTCGCCCGAGTGGTTACCGGGGCCCGCCCGAGTGGTTACCGGGCCCCGCCCGAGTGGTTACCGGGGCTCGCCCGAGTGGTTATCGGGGCTCGCCCGAGTGGTTACGGGGGCCCAAATGTGGGTTGTAAAGACTAGAACCACTGTTACCTGCCACGCATGTCGTAAGAGGCGACTAAGGAGGTTTGGCTGAAATCGGATGCACATGTCGTAAACGTGTAGAAGTCTATGCATTTAGGGCCTACCAAACCAATGTGCAACGTATACACGTTCTTGGCAAAGATCAAACATATCACAAAGAGTGATTAAAATTGGTCGTAAAGAACGAACGCAAAGAGGAAGAAGATACTCAGCGTGTTCGTAGCGCATTGAACGACGGGTGACAAGCCCCCTGTGAGTGCGGTTCAATTCCGCGGGTTGGTAGAAAAGCCACATGTTCTCCAGATTTACGGTGTTCGTGGCACCGAACACAAGGGTTGCGATGTCCATGACACCGAACCGAAGAGCAGAAAAAGCTCAAGTGCTTCTGGATCGGAAAAAAATACTCAGATCACATACAAATCACAAAGGGTGATTTAATAAATGGTCGTCATGGAACGTTCGAAAATGGACTCACTTCCATAGTTGTTGCTGTTTTTCCTCGATCCAGGAGTACTTTAGCTTTCAGCTCTTCGGCTCGGTACCATGGACATCGTAACCTTCGGTTCGGTGCCACGAACACCGTAAATCTGGATAACCTGTGGCTTTTCTTCCAGCCCGCGGAATTGAACCGCACTCACATCGGGGCTTGTCACCCGTCGTCCAACGCGCTACAAACACGCTGGGCAGGCGGGCGACCAAACGCTGTCATATACAATAAACATTGAAACGAAATTAGCAAGGGAGACGAATCGTGTTCAGTCTAGCAAGGAGAACTGGCACGGTTTATTTGTTACCAAAAATAAAGACGTTTGGGTCACCCTGAACTAAAACCACATATTGATTTTTCCATGCAAGGTTTGAAAAAATAATGGGGAAAAAAACGAACGTGCGTATTAATTTAATACTGTATTTTTAACAGATAGAATGCGAAGCACGGGGAGAGCCTAGGTAGAGTTGCTTAGTGCATATGCTTCCTTGGTGGGCGGTCTCGGTTTGATCTTTAACTGAAGTTGGATTCCTTGAGGCTTCGCTTCTCGGCCTTTTGGCTCTTTCTTGGTGGGCGGTCTCGTTTTGATCTTTAACTGGAGTTGAATTCGTTGAGGCTTCGCTTCTCGGCCTTTTGGCTCTTCCTTGGTGGGCGGTCTCGGCTTGATCTTTAACTGGAGTTGGATTCGTTGAGGCTTCGCTTCTCGGCCTTTTGGCTCTTCCTTGGTGGGCGGTCTCGGCTTGATCTTTAACTGGAGTTGGATTCGTTGAGGCTTCGCTTCTCGGCCTTTTGGCTCTTCCTTGGTGGGCGGTCTCGGCTTGATCTTTAACTGGAGTTGGATTCGTTGAGGCTTCGCTTCTCGGCCTTTTAGCTCTTCCTTGGTGGGCGGTCTCGGTTTGATCTTTAACTGGAGTTGGATTCGTTGAGGCTTCGCTTCTCGGCCTTTTAGCTCTTCCTTGGTGGGCGGTCTCGGTTTGATCTTTAACTGGAGTTGGATTCGTTGAGGCTTCGCTTCTCGGCCTTTTGGCTAAGATCTGCTTCGAACGCTGCATATCGACAACCTGTCAACCACTCTGTGTGATTTGTATGTGATCTGAGCATAAGAGAAATTGTATGTTGTGCCAGTTATGCGCCTACAAGTAGACCAGCATATCCGATTTCTGCGCTGCTTTTTATTAACTAGGGTAGCATCCCTAGTGCCTACATATTAGTCACCTCTTACGGCATGCATTGTAGGCCGCAGTGGTACTATTCTTTGCTTCCCTTGCGGGCTCCGTCACCACATGGGCGTGGCTAAGATCAAAGTGTTGTTATGTTATGTGATATGTTATGTTATATGTTATGTGATGTTATGTGATCGACGTCATGGCACATTGGGCATTCCCATTCGTGCTCTGTCCTCCGTTGCAGCAGCCATCCCAAAGTCCATTTGCTCACAGTACCCATGAGAAGTTGATTACTATATCTTTTCTCTCTACCACGAAGACGACACTGTCTGGCATGTCCAAACTTAACGCCTAATTCTCGAACTCGTTCCAGTGTCTGAGACTTGCCCATGTCACATAATTGAGAGCGTACCGCATTGATGATATCGGCTCTGTCCATACTTCTGCCCGCTTGAGTCGGGTCAAAGTGTAATGCTAACTTGATCGTGGCTAAAGGATGGAAGTTTCCAAATGACATGAAAAAACCTTGGACAAACTCCGAGTGCTCTCATTGGAAAGGCAGTTCAAAACGTTTTCACGTTTAAAGGGTTTTAAAGCCGAAGAATTTACTTCATTTTACCGGGTTTTACCCCATACGGCTCAGTCCCTCTCCGCAGAAATGGCACGCTATCTGCCGAGAGTATTGCACAAAACACGAACTCCGTGGCTCCAGCAACAATCCTAGAGGTCTCTGGAAAAAACTGCACTCGTGAACAGAATTGCGCGGTCCAGATTCGAACCCACGACCTTCGACTCACAGGGCAAAGGGCTTAGCCACAGAGACCCCTAAAGGTTATCACATTTACTAGTACTCTAGGTCCATCCCGTTGCAGAACTTCCTGATCGGGTCCTATAACATTAAAAAAATAGAAGCACGGTTTTAGAGTCGATTCTTCTTCTTTGAACGTTCCATATCGACCACTTGTTAACCACTCTGTGTGATTTACATGTGATCTGAACCTAAGAGCGAGTGTACGTTGTGAAAGTTATGCGCCTAAAAGTAAACAAGCACATCCAATTTATGCGATGCTTTTTTTATTTTCTAGTGTAGCTTCCTTAGGCCCCTACCTTAGTCGCATCTTACGGCATGCTTTGTAGTTTGCAGTGTTACTATTCTGTGGTTCCCTTGTGGGCCCCTGTCACTACAAGGGCGATATTGGTGCAACCCGACAAGAACGACATACTAAATATGCAAAGAGATTGATTAATCAACATCGTACTGACGTGTTGTGCTAGAGGTAGTGGTAGTAGGGGTGGTTGTTGTAGTAGTGATAGTAGTAGTAGTGGTAGTGGTAGTAGGGGTGGTTGTTGTAGTAGTGGTAGTGGTAGTAGGGGTGGTTGTTGTAGTAGTGATAGTAGCAGTAGTGGTAGTAGTAGTGCTGGTAGTAGTGGTGGTGGTAGTAGTGCCGGTAGTGGTAGTAGTGCCGGTAGTGGTGGTAGTAGTAGTGGTAGTAGTAATGATAGTAGTAGTAGTGGTAGTAGTAGTGCTGGAAGATTTGTTAAGGCGGAGATCGGAGCACATATGGACGTGTCCGAAGTACTATGATGATAGTTCTCATAAACTCATCTTCTTCTTTGCGTTCGTTCTTTACGACCAATTTTAATCACTCTTTGTGATATGTTTGATCTTTGCCAAGAACGTGTATACGTTGCACATTGGTTTGGTAGGCCCTAAACGAATAGACTTCTACATGTTTAGGACATGTGCATCCGATTTCACGTTTAGGCATGTGCATGAAACCTCCTTAGTCGCCTCTTGCGACATGCTTGGCAGGTAACAGTGGTTCTATTCTTTACACCCCAAATTTGGGCCCCGGTAACCACTCGGGCGATAAACTGATAACTTGCTAGACCTGTCGTTGTACTGCCCGTAATACCGCTTTTTCGTCAGTGTAGGACCGGGGAAGAGGGGGCATGTGGCTATGGGATTTAATAACCGTATGGCTAGTGCAGCCGCCGCGAAAATCTTAAGGTTAGGATTTTCCTCATTCCCCCTGACAGGAACTAAAACTCCTTAGCCGTACCATGGAGTAAACCTCCCGCACAGGAGCCGCGCTGTAGTCCAGACGCTCGCTGTTCGGATACTTGCTAGATACAACAGTTGAAATCTTACATCTGTCGAACCAGATCAGGATTAGAGAGACTTCTTCCTCGTGTCATTTCTCTCCTCTCTCTCTCTCTCTCTCTGTCTGTGTGTGTGTGTGTGTGTGTGGAAGTCCTCTTTCATTTCTCGTCTGCCCAGCGTGTTCGTAGCGCGTTGGACTACGTGTGACTATCCCTCTGTGTGTGCGGGTTCAATTCCGTGGGATGGCAGAAAAAGCTACAGATTCCCCAGATTTACGGTGTTCGTGACACCGAACCGAAGGGTTACGATGTCCATGGCACCGAGCCGAAGAGCTGAAAAGCTCAAGTGCTTCAGGATCGGAAAAAAATTCTCGTGTATGCATGTTTGTTTTATGTACCCCACACACTTTCTATACAACTTCATGTTTTGTCCTCTTTGTCTCTTTCTGGAAACCTTCACTTCTTTAGTTTCATGTCTACTTCTAATGTGCAACGTATACACGTTCTTGGCAAAGATCAAACATATCACAAAGAGTGATTAAAGTTGGTTGTAAAGAACGAACGTAAAGAAGAAGAAGAAGGTGTCTACTTCTTCTTCTTGGAACGCTCCATATCGACCACTTGTTAAACCACTCTTTGTGATTTGTATGTGATCCGAGTCTAAGAGCGATTGTACGTTGTGTCAGTTATGCGCTTACAAGTAGACCAGCACATCTGATTTCTGCCACGCTTTTATTTACTAGGTAGCTTCCTAGGCCTCTACCTCAGTCGCCTCTTATGACATGCCTTGTAGGTCGCAGTGGTACTATTGTTTGCTCGTTTACTATTATTGAAAGTTTACCAGGCCATAGTGCTAACCACGCTGATGTACGCAAGCGAGACATAGATAGTGTATAGCAGACATGCAAGAAAATTAAACCACTTCCACATAAGCTGTCTACGCAGAATACTAAAAATAAACTGGCGGGACAAAATTCCAGACAGCGAAGTCCTCACAAGAGCAAAGATCCCAAGCGTCAACATCCTGTTGCAGAAGGCCAAAGTAAGATGGACCGGTCACGTTGCTCGGATGCCTGATAAACGCATCCCAAAACAGTTGATGTATAGCGAACTTGAAGGGGGCAGACGTTCTGCTGGTGGACAGAAAAATGCTTTAAAAACACCCTTAAATTGTCTCTAAAATGCTTCGATATAGACACTATGTGCTGGGAATCCCTTGCGCAAGATCGCCAAATGTAGCACTGTAAAAACACAAAAGGAACCCACATAGCTGAGAATCATAAGTAAAGAGAAAACGAGCTGCGCGTAAAGACAGAACACACAACACCCACATGTCTAACCTTGATCATGTATGCCCCACCTGTGGTAGGGCTTGTGTTCTAGTATTGAATTCTACAGTCACCTCCGCACACACCAGAGAGGTACAGCAGAACACGTCTGAGGCTGTTGTCATCATCGCTTACGATGGAAGACTATATATATATATATATTGTTTGCTGCCTTTGCAACATCCGATAAGACACGGGTGTCCTGTCTATTTAATACTATATATTCATTGCCA